>CAKNXH010039898.1:0-14917 GCA_932178445.1 Andricus quercusramuli | reverse complement strand
TTTCACATAAAATCAATACCTTCTCATTATGATGAGAATGTAAAAATGTATACTTCAATTGTGAAAAGCGTAAAAATCAATGAAAAGTGAGGTTATGCGGATCAAAAATTGTTCTTTCAGTATACATACCTTCCAAAGGTTTCGCGTCAAAATCTGGGATTCCTAATTTTTTGAATAAATCCATTTTCTACATCATTTCGCACGTTTCCTTACTCACTTTATCAATTAATAAATAAATCGTGCAGTAAAAAATTCACTCATGCGTAGGCGCAGTTTCTCCGCTAGCCAACAAATTAAATCCTCTAATAGTTAAAGGAATTCTTTTCAAAGTCAAAAGAAATCGTTCATCAGTAAAACTACTTCCGTTTTGCATTTAACAATTCTATTGATGGACAAAAGAAATCTGCTTAATTTCAAAGGACGCATTTTGAAAGGAACGTAATTTTACTGTTAATAGACTTTTTCTTAGAGTGTAGGTTCCGTTGATGACAATTTTTCATGGTCATGAAAAATAACATTTTATGTCATTTTAAAAAGTTGTGAAATTGCCTAAAATGCAAAAAAAACGAAATATTACACGAAGAAAAATTGTAATCGATTCAAATTATTAAATTAAAAATGATTTTATTTATATTCACATTAACAGTTAATTTATCATGGGTGCAGTTCAGAATAGGTAAATTCTCCGATTTCCCTCAAACTCTGTACACCTGTGTATTTTAAAGCACTGCTTACGAATATGATAGTGAGAATTCGAGACTAGACTATTTTCATCGTGAAACCATGAGAAGCCCCATAAGAATCATGACTTTTTGCGTTTATCTCAGCCAACATGCAAAATTTTGCAAAATTTTCCAAACAAATGATGTAGATCCCTTCGAGATACAAATTTTTTGTTGCCTACATTTTCTCCATGAAAGATAGTTTCCAAGAAAATTAGTGATACATCTAAGCGACACCTCTGTGACTAGTCACAGATATAATGTTCGTCAAACACTTACCCTTTTCGAACGTTCTGTGGTTGTCCTGTGGTTGTCCTGTGACTTGTCGCAGAAATAATGTTGGTCAAACCCATATCCCTTTCCAGCGTCTCATGGGGGCGGAAAGGCACCCCTGTGCATCATCACAGATATATAATGTTGGTCAAACACTTACCTCTTTCAACGTATCATGGAGGGCGGGAAGGCGCCCCTGTGACTAGTTACAGACATAATGTATGTCAAACCCATACCTGTTTTCGAGGGGTTGACAACTTTACTCGACCGACTGGGTGTACACCTACTTCTGAATTCAAGATATTTTAGGATATTTCAATGACTTCAGAAGATTTCACTGACTTCAGGAGATTTCAAGTGACTTCAGGAGGATTCAAGTAACATCATGGGAATTCACGTGACTTCAAGTGACTTCACGTGACTTCATGTGAATTCAAATTACTTCATGTGAATTCAAATTACTTCAGATATTTCAGGAGATTTCAAGTGACTTCAGGAGAATTCAAGTGACTTCAAGTGAATTCAGGTGATTTCAAGTGAATTCACGTGAATTCACATGAATTCAAATGACTTGAGATATTTCAGGAGATTTCAAGTGACTTCAGGAGAATTTAGGTGACTTCAAGTGAATTCAGGTGATTTCAAGTGACTTTCACGTGAATTCACGTGACTTCATGTGAATGCAAATGGCTTGAGATATTTCAGGAGATTTCAAGTGACTTCAGGAGAATTTAGGTGACTTCAAGTGAATTCAGGTGATTTCAAGTGACTTTCACGTGAATTCACGTGACTTCATGTGAATGCAAATGGCTTCAGATATTCCGGGAGATTTTAAGTTACTTCAGGAGAATTCAAATGACTTCAAGGGGGCCATCCATGTACCACGTGTACAATTTTTTACTACATCTTCCCCCATCCCTCATGGACAAGCGTGTACTTTTAACGAACCTTCTTCCCCTGGCTCCTCTGTCCACGTGAACTTATCCCATATTTTATGAAAATATGGATATTCTTGGTATTCAAAAGCTACGGAGCCAAAAGGAGGTGTGAATTGTATGAGAATACGGGTTTTCTTAAAAACATAAGCTTCGTGATACAAAGTATGAAGTCCAAACAAAAATTAGTGAATATTTTTTTAGTTTTTTATGTGTTTCTAAAAAGAAATCAGCAGATTTAGGAAAACGGGACCCAAATTTGTTCAAATAAAAAAAATATATATATATGCGTTTAAAAAAAATGAAATGGGTGATTCTGAACCAATCTATTCAGATTATTACATTTTCCGAAAAGTGAGGTAGTTTGATGTATGGTTTTTAATTGTGAATCTTTTTCATGCTCATTTTGCATAAAATTATCCATGAAAATGTATATTTCTTTTCGACTTTCAATAAAAAATGATATTCGGAGTTTCCGCCAGTCCCATGAAGTTTAACACATATTTCCTAGAAGAAAAAAATAAGTTTTTGTTCATTATATTCAGAATCGTCAATGTTAGGTGAATCGAGTTGAATCTCAACATTGCTTTCCACAATTGGCTATAGAATACAAATAAATAATTAGTTTTAAATATCACCCCCATATGTTTGTTTTATAGGGACCCAAAAACAGCCCATAAGTGAAAAATTGGGTTTTGCGAGTTGCTGGCGCAAATTATGATTTTTTTGCGGTTTTTTCAAACAAAGTGTTTCTAATACATAAAATACTACTTCTGACTGATAATTAGATGTTTACATGCATTGTTTTAATAAATTATTATTGCTTTTAGCAATTTGCTCACAGAATACAGTTAGAAAGTCGCGGTTTTTGCAAATTTTATAATTAGAGTGAGATGATAAATGAAGCAAGTTGACAAACATAATTGTTTAAACAATTTATTATTGTTGAATACTATCTTCTCTTAGATCATTGCTAGAAACTTGCAGGTTTTTCTTAAATTTTGAACTTTGCTTCGGCTCTTTAGTTATGAACAAATAATAAATAAATAATAAATAGAATATTTTTCTAGCATTTCTCTAAGAGAAAATAGTTATAAACCATAATAAATTGTATGAACAATTATGTTTAATAACTTACATTATGATCTCACTAAATAAAAAGTAGACAAAAAGTCAACAAATTTCCGAAAAAACCGCAACGATCTAGCATTATTATAGGACATGATAGTTAAAAACAATAATAATTTGTTTAAAAAATTATTTTCGTTCAATTTCAGTCACCATTACCATACTCTAAGTGAAAAGTAGAAGAGCTGAAAATTCCAGAAAAAACCGCAACTTTATAACATTATTTTAAATATTAAATGGTTTAAACAATTATTTCTGGTTAATTCAATTAATTATTGCCTTGCTCTAACAGCGTTTACCAAAAGAAACCTACAAAAAATAATAGTCAGCAACAGAAACTCGCAATACCCAATTTTTCACTTACGGGGTTTATTTCGGACCCTATGAAACATACTTGCGTGGGCGAATTTCAAAAAGTAATTTCTTACTCGTATTCTATAGCCAATTCTGTAGAAAATTTTTCAGGATCAACTCGATACACCTAATATTGACGATTATGAATAAAACATACAAAAAAGTCTTGCTTTCTTATGGAAAATACGTGTTAAACTACGGGGCTTGCGGAACCTCTGCATATCATTTTTTTAAACGCATTTATTTTTTGGGGATTTGAACAAATTTGCAGGCGATACATGAAAATTGCGAAAACAAATTTTGGACCACCTTAGTCCGCGAAGACTTTGGATAGACCCCTTCGGCCCCCCTCGTGGTCAATCGTCGACTTTTGCCATATCCCCCCCCCCCTATTTATCCCCTAACTGTCCACGTGGTATATGGCTGACCCCAAATGAATTTAGGTGATTTCACGTGACTTCACATGAATTCACGTGACTTCATGTGAATTCAAATGACTTCAGATATTTCAGGAGATTTCAAGTGACTTCAATTGACTTCAAGTGACTTCAAGTGAATTCAAGTGACTTCAGATATTTCAGGAGACTTCAGGAGATTTCATCACAAGTGTGCACCTGACTTCACGAGCTGTCAACCCCTCGCCTGTTTTAAACGTATTGTGTGGGCGAAAAGGCACCCCTGTAACTTGTCACAGAAATTATGTTGGTCAAACCAATATCCTTTTCCAACGTTTAATGGGGGCGGAGAGACCCTCCTGTAATTTATCACAGATATAATTTAGGAAAACACCTCCCGAGTCGAAATTTAGACCCTACTTTGAACCTACAGCTCCTCATTAGAACCTGCTTTGACGCTATTTAAACCTATAGCCCCTACTTTGAGGTTTTTACTCCTAGAGAATGAAACATTAGAGCCTCCTTTGACTCCGTTTAAACCGACAAGCCCTACTTTGAATATTCAGAAGCTACACCCAGGAAACAAGAACCCATAGAAAAGGCGACTCCGTGCATTGCGTATCTGTCATTTGCAGATTAAGATTTTTTAAACTGAATTGGTTTGCGACTATGTGAATCGGTAAGTTTCTCGATAATAGCACTAATGAAGTACCTGCAAGCAAAAAGAAAAGGATTCTTTCTAAAAATGTTAATTTTCTTACAAAACCGAAGCTAAAGTTTCCATTTGAGCCTGAAGTTATCGAATGCTATCGTCCTAAGAAGTCAGAAAAGAATATAAGTCAGATTTTCGACTTGCGAAAGACAACCAAATTTGGAGGTTATGGACAAAAAAATTAAATACAAAATTTTCGGACTTGTCACAAACGGACTAGTGACAAATAAGTTCTCAAATATATGATAAAAAAATCGCGTGCGTCCTAAACTATGACCCAAGACAGATTTATGTGTAAACATCGTCGGTAAACGTTGACTGAAATTGAAATCGTACATAAAGCAAATAATAACGCACGAAGATGTGGGAGTATAAAAATTTATTTTCTCTTATATATAATGTCGTGCAAAAGGTTCTGGACAGTTATTTTCCAATAGGATAATAATCCTAATCTAACAATGTAACAATAACCCTACTTTAATAATAATAAACTGTAGATTTTCTCTCTATTGACATATCCGGCATATTTTTCCGGATTTGAATGAACAAATAATTATTGTTTGAATAATAAAAACTTATTTACAAAATACTTGGAAACTCGTCCCTTATTAATTAAAAATAATTCTTGTAAAGAAAATCCGAAGGACACCGGTTTTAGTATGAATTTAATAGAGAACTGCTATTTTGCATTTTTTGGGGTCACTTTCTAAGCATAATAACAATTCACAAAAATTTTATAACAAGTAGCTCTTTTCCCCATTTTTTTCTAAATCAAGCTTTTCCCTTTTAAAACCCCATGTTAATTTCAGAGGCTCGGTGGTACGGGTTAACTTCGACAAAAAAAAAAGAAAACAAGAAAAATGTTAAGTTGATAAACTGTAAATATAAATTAAGTATTTATTACATTCTCATTCTAATGAGAAGGTATTGGTTTTATGTAAAATTTGACTTGGTCGGTTTTCATCAAATCTCCACGTTTTGAGACCCCCTGAGCCAGAAAAAAAGGTTTTTACCAAGGTGTCTGTCAGTCTGTCTGTCTGTCTGTCTGTCTGTAGGCACGATAACTTTCGAAAAAATAATCAGATTGGGTTGTGCTTTGGCACACTTTTTTAGGGCCTAAAAAGAAAGAACAAGTTCGTTAACCAGCTATTTCGGATGAAATTTCAAAAAGTGAGCACATTTTGAAAATTTTTGAGAACACTTTTTTTGAAGATTTGGAAATTCTATGGACGGTTGTTAGTAGTAAGCAAAAAGAGGAAAAAAATATCCTAATGACTTTTTCAGATAAAAAAAAAATTACCAGAGTTATAGCATTTTCAAAATTCCAAAAAACAAACGAAAATGAACATTTTAAGCCGAAAAACGCACGTTATGAAAAAAAGTCAAGAGAAGAAAAACGTTGATTTTTGAACACCTTACAATATTTTCATAATAACTTTTTGAATTTTTCGAAAAATAAAAAATTTAAATTCTGATCGCACAACAAAATAATGAGAAATCAAAAATTCCATTTTGCTGTGAAACTATGCAAGATACGACAAAAGATGACTGGACCAAAATTATGCACCTAAAAAAGATCTACAAATTTGTTATTATTCACTTTTTGATATGATGCATAGTTTTTGTTTTATTCATAAAAAACAACATTGAAAATAGACAAAATAAATTTTTAGACGAATAACACAAGCTACGAAAAACATGACGGAGACAACATTTGTTCATTCAAAGAAGAGGTACAAATTTGTTATCCATCATGTTTCGATAGGACGCGTAGTTTTTATTTTATTCGTGAAAATAACATTGACAGTAAAAGAAATCAAATTTTTGGAAAACTTTGGAAAAATCCATTTTCGTTGTAAGAATATATTCAAAATGAAAAAAATAACTTTTTTGAAAAACGGAAAATCTAAAATAACATTTTAACTAATAAAATTTGTCGCTTAATTTATATAATTATTGTTCATTTGAAATCAAATACAAATCGCGAAGCGCGACGCCCAAATCGCGCGCCGTAAGTGCGCTCAAACTTTTTTGTTTCTATTATACGGTGCACAGAACCGAGCGTGGAACGCAGGGTTCAAATGAATTTGAAATCAAATATCGAGCGCGAAGCGCGGGTATCTGGATGAGAATGTGTGTAGAGGTTTTGATAATTTTCTAATATTTAGAAATAAACTTTTTCTTTTCATCGAAGTCGAACACGAAGTTCAAAGATCTAGAGGAATCGAGCGTAAAGCGCGATGTGAATACGCCCGAGCGCGTAGCGCGAGGTGAATACATAATCGAGCGCGAAGCGCGAGATGAATATATGATCGAGCGCGAAGCGCGAGATCCAACAGTCGCGCGCTCAAACTTGCGAGCGAAGCGAGCCGCGCGCGAAGCGCGCGATGAGAATGTGCCCGCGAAGCGGGCAGATTTTTTTTTAAATTGAACTGTAGTACGACTCTTAACAATAGAATTATAATAAAATTGATTTTATAAGACGATTCTGAATCTGTTTATAATTGAATAATTTATAGATTTTTACGTTAAAAATTGAACTATTTCAATTTGAATGCCTTACGTAATTAATTAAATGTATGCATCAGATTGAAACTTCAAAATATTTTTTTAATTTTCAAAAACATTTCAATTAATATATTCATTATTTTAAAGTTTTCATTGTTTCATTTTTTTAAGTTTTCATTTGTAAATGACATTTTTCATTTAAGATTTTCAAGAAACAACTTATAATCACTAAATTGTACTGTTTTTAAGTTAAAATTGTTCAAAAATGATATAATTTTCAACACTTAAAAAATTCATTGATTCATTCTTCAAACTATTTTATTTGGGACCGTACTTAAATTACGTAACAGCTTAAGGGGGAGGGAGGGGTCAAAAGATTTTGTTACGATTTGTTACTGAAGGGGGGGGGGGCCTTTCTTCATTCATGTATGTAACTTTCGGAAATTCACTAATTAAATAAGTATCTCGCAGAAATTGTGCAGAAATTTAATATGAATTCAACTTTACGCACCAAAGAAAACTGGTGAGTGAAAAAAGGAACCTAGCCAACAACAATTTTTTTTAATTCAGGAAAAAGTCAGGGATTTGGAAAAAAATCTTACAAAAGTCCGAGATTTAAATAACTTTAAATAACTGTCAAACCGAATAGATTTGAAAATTTTCAACTTTTATTTAAAATTATTTTATTCCGCTTATAAAAGATTCTAGGTTCAAAATGTTACAAATGTAATATTCTGGTTTTTGAATATTAATGGTCAGGGAAAATGAAAAAGTGGTTAGGGAAAAATTAGAGAATTTTTAAAATTAAGTTTTGCGGTAATCCTGATATAACATTCTTCTTAGTAATTTATTTGCTTTGTATTTATATTTCTTTTTTTGCCGTTGCTTCTTCCTGAAAATAGTCTTTTTAGTTGTAAATTTTATTATTTGTTTGAAAATGCAACAGTTTTGTTCATCAATTAATCTTTTTGCTTGAAAATTCCACTATTTCGTAGAAAATTTACTTTTTGACAGAAATTCATATTTTGGTGTTGAAAAATAAATTTAAATGTTTTTTGGATAAAAATCCAACTATTTTTTGGAAAATGTATATTATTTATTAAAAAATTCATCTATCTGAGCAGACAATTAATCTTTTTTTGATAAGAATGCAACTGTTTGGTTGAAAATTCAACTATTTCGTAGAAAATTTATCTTTTGAGAAAAATTCACATTTTGTGTAGAAAAATTAATTTAAATATTTTTTCGATGAAAATTCAACTATATTTTTGAATATTTGTCTTTCTGATTTAAAAATTCATCTGCTTCAGTAGAAAATTGATCTTTCTTCGATGAAAATGCAATTGTTTGATTAAAAATTAAATAATTGTTTTAAAAAGGCATCCTTTTTGCATGAAAATTTAACTGCTATTATCGAAAAATCGTCTTTTTGGGTTGAAAATTCAAATACCTTCGTAGAAAATTCACTTCTTATTTAAACAGTTTTTTGTTTGAAAATTTTTTTTGAACCACTTTGTTAAAAAATAATTATTTCGTTGAAGATTCATATTTTTATTTGAAAATTCGTCTCTTTTTTGTTAAAGTTTGACTATTTAGTTGAGAACTGATTTATTATAATTGAAAATTTAACTGCGTGGGTAAAGGTTGAACTATTCTTTTGAATTTGTTTTTAATGAAGCTTTACCTCTTTGGTTAAAAATTTAACTATTTTGTTGAAAATTAATTTTTTTCTGAAAATTCCTATTTTACTTGTTGAAAATTCAATGTTTGTACAGAAAATTCGTCTTTTGGTTTTCAGGATCAACAATTCAGGTGAACTTTTTTTTCTTTCATCACTGAGAAATCTTTTTATTTGTTGAACATTCGTCTTTTTGATTTTGAAATTAATTTTTTTTCAATTACATTTCATCCTTCTAGGTTGAACTATCAACTATTAAACTTTTTGTTACGAATTTTCTTTTAAGGTTGAAAATTGAACTATTTCTTTGAAAAGTCAATTGTTTTGTAGAGAATTGAATTATTTTGTAGAAAAATTAAGTATTTTCTTAAGAAGTCATCTCTTATCGTAGAAAAGTCACTTTTTTTGTTTAAAAGAAATAAATTTCAAAATTTTTGATTTGTATATGCATGTTAATGGGATTTGAATGTTAATGGTTAAAGAAAAAAAATTGGTCGAAGAAAAATCATAGAATTTTGAAAATGAAGTTTTCTCCCTGCACAGCACGCATTATCTTAAATACAACTAATTTCCACTAGTTTCAAGTCCCATATCTTATTATTTCTGGAAACCATAAATTACGTACAGCAATAGGGGGGTAGAAACATTTTGTTACGGTTCGTTACATGGGGAGGGGGGGGGGTGGAGAGGGGCGATTATCCGTTACGTAATTTACGTACGGCCCCTTTCCTAAAACGCATTTTCTCCTTTGCCTGCTTAGTCAAGCTTTGTTTATAAAATACCGGTGCGGACCGATATGAGTTCTCTGAAAGAATACATTGTGTGCATTTATATTACGCATCTACATTTAGAATTAGGCTAATTATATTTCCTGAAGAAGATAATTAAATTCTATCACTTATATCCAGAAAACAATAATTTTCCACGATTTTAAGATAATATAAGATCAAGTATTCTAGTCCGGCAAAATATGCCGGATTTCAATTTTCTTTTCCGGTATATTTTATCGTACACTAAATTGAACTCTACAGAATTTAATATGAATTCAAAATGCGTGAGAGAGAAGGGGTGGAGAAGGAGAGAGAGAGAGAGATGGAAAAGGAGAGAGAGAGATGGAAAAGGAGAGAGAGAGAGAGAGAGAGAGATGGGCAAAGAGAGACTGAAGGGCTCCTGTCTGTGGGTGAAGAAAAGCGAGCCTCCGGTCTGTGCCATAAGACACACACAACGTGTGCGTGACAAGCCTGCGTTACATGTAGCATTACACTATGCAGTCGTGGTTTCATTCGAATCAGGCGCGACTACCCATATCGAGGTCTAAGATGTTTACACATCAAAAACACTAAAAACAAAGAATTGTATACTTCATGAGTTTTGTTTCAATATTAAGTTCCTAAGGTACAGTTGATAGTGAAAGTATTTCTGCAGAGAAGGGAACCCATAATAAAAATTTATAACCATTACCGAAATTACGCCATTATTATTTTTATTATTATTATTGCCAGTGTAGGGGCTGGATCACCAAGGTATAGGGTCTGGAGCGCCAATGTAGGGTAGGGCCTGGAGCACCAATGTAGGTTCTAATTTAGACCCTACTTTGACGCTAAACGTGGAAAAATGGCTGATTTCGGACATTTTCATCGTCAAAGTAGGGTCTAAATTGAATTGAAATCGCTGCTTATTTTTAACCTACACGGAAAAAATAAGTTGTCGAAACTTCACCTGACTAGTCAACCATTCTAGGATAGGCCACTTTTTTTTTAGAATCTCGTATAATATTGATTGAAGAACCGCAGACTTCATCGAAAAAGTGAAAAAAGTCATCGAATTATTGGAAGACAATCTAGGAACATCAGTTTTCGAATTTTTATTCAGCAGATTTTGACAAAGTTCTAGGCAAACATTCAATTGTTCATAAAAAGTCCTCCAGATTCCAAACGATTTGGAATACAATAACTCTATCACAGAAACGAATAACTGATTTACAAGTTGTCGAAGAATTCGTTGACTGTCTTCTACATATCTATATATTCACAACGTACAGTCACATTGGATGCTCAGGTGAAGTGGTATATGTATCAGTCTGAATGGAGTCGCGGTCACCGGCAATGAACAAATGAGCGCGGATTTAAATTTGACTTTTCACTGACATTTGTGCAAAATATTCAATGTGATAAGTTAGCCGTGGGGTGTAGTGGTTAGGGATTAGTTGCGTTCGATAGGTGTTAGGTAGTTCGAATCCCGCCGCAAAATTTCTTTCGATTTTTCATAGGTTCGTGTGTATCTGTAAAAATAAATATAACTTAAGCGTGAGTCTATGTGAATAACAATATAGTAAATATAACCGCGAAATATATATTTTTTTAGCTTGGCTATACTGTTTTCTAAAAACTCGTCAGGAGTCATCGAAAGTTTCATTGACTGGCTTCGAAGCATTAGTGTATCAGTGTTTCAAGAACTCTATTCCTCTGGTCTTCGCATTTTCATTGAAATTATTTTGTACTTTCGACAACTCTTTCTACTTTTTAAACATTTATCAATAAAGGTTTGAAAGACGATTCTTCCAATTTATGACATACATTTAACCCTATCCTAGAGTTGTTGACTCAGTCATTAAAAATTTCAACAACTAATTTTTTCCGTGTACTTTGGTGCTCCAGCGCCTACTAAGGTAGGAGTTATAGGTTCAAAGTAGGGCCTAAATTTCGACTCGGGCTACCTGTGACATCTACCTGTACGCTCGATCTTGTTTTTACATCATATATCCATTAGTTTCGGCTTGAAAAAAATTAATTGAAAGTATGGGATTGATCAATCATTGACTTTTTAAAGTATAAAAAATGCATGGTATGTGAGACAATTCCATACTTCAAGTATATGGAAGAAGTATGGATGAAGTATAGCTGAAGTATAGATGAAGTATAGCTGAAGTAAAGATAAAGTATATATGAAGTATGGGATATACTTAACTATAATTGAGTATAGATGAAGTATAGCTCATACTGCATCTATAGTCAAGAATGGTTAAAGTATTGGGCATAGAATTGCACTCATTTGTTTTTCAAGATACCTAGTAACGGGATACAAATAATGCATAATTAATGACATTTCAAAAATTTTCGAAAATTTTGGAAAATTTTTTAAAATGTTGAGAATTTGAAAATTTTTGAGAACACCAGTTCCCGTTAGATCACTGAAGTTAAGCAGTGTTGGGCGCGGTTAGTACTTGGATGGGTGACCGTTCGGGGAATACTGCGTGTTGTTGACCCGTCGTGGGTGTGGTGGACCCATACTGGTAGTATTTATCCACCTAGAAACACTACCCGAATCGGGTAGTGAGGCAATGAACTTCCGAGTTCGAAATGCTAATCAATTTTTTTTTTTTTCATAGAATTTTTTACAATTTTTGAAAATTTAAGGAATTTTGAAAATTTTTGACAATTTTGATAATTTTGATAATTTTTGAAATTTTTGGATATTTTTGGAAATTCAAGAAATTTTTGAAAATTATAGATATTTTCAAAAATTACTCAAACCGCCAAAAAATTTCAAATTTTCAAAAATATCCAAAAGTTTCATATTTTTCAAAAATTTTAAGACGAGCAAATATCAACCGGCTCAGTAAAAATCTTGTTAACCGGCGCTAAAAGTGAATTGTACCGATTCGACTCGCCACGTCAGACCTCCCCTGTGATACATGATAATCGGGGGCAAAAAACTTTCAAATCATGCCCTTGCTGTATAAAGTATAATGTGCACCATGGAACTACGTCGGTCATTACGCCTTGTGTGTTTGCAATACTCGTCTCCGCCTCGCGCTCGTCTACGACTTGTATTGCAAACACACACGCGGCGTATAATGACCGACTTAAGTTCCTTGGCGCATAATGTACTATTATTGTATAAATCTAACAAACCTTGTTCGGCCCACCGTTTCCGACCCACTGTTGGTTGAATGACATTTATAAGATATTTCTTTATAATAACTTATCAAAGGAATATTCAAAATGTCCTGTCGACGGATATTCTACCCAAGACCCTCAACAAAATTTATCGTAAGTAGGGGAGACTACCCTACAGTAGATAATGGTCCTACATTAGATAATCCTTAATTATAAGCACAAATATAAGCAAAATAATCAATTATAATTTTCGTATATTAGCACGTATCGTGTCTTAACTATTAATTACATTACATTTATTATTTACCATTTATTAGTATTTTTAGTTAATGATTATCTATTGTAGGATCATTATCTATTGTAGGGTGGTCTCCCCTATGCATATTTTTAAAGTCTCCTTTTTCTGTGCAAATACTGAATAAATTGAAGAAATTCCAAGAAATTCAAAGAAATCTTTGAATACAAAGAATTCAAAATCCTGAGAATTTACAGAATGGTTTTTATTCTTGAAATTCTTATAATAACTTGAATTCGTTGAATTCGTTGAATTCCTTGAATTCGTTAAATTCCTTGAATTTCCTGAATTCTCTAAATTCCTTGAATTCTCTGAATTCCTTGAATTTGCTGAATTCCTTCAATTAACGGAATGCCTTGAATTTTCTGAATGCCTCGAATTCTCGGATTCCCTTGAATTCTCTGAATTCCCTAAATTCTGTGAATTGCTTGAATTCTCTGAATCCCTTGAATTCTCAAAATTCCTTGAATTCTATGAATTCCTTAAATCATCTGAATTCCTTGAATTTTCTGAATGCCTCGAATTCTCTGATTCCCTTGAATTCTCTGAATTCCTTGAATTTTCTGAATTCCTTGAATTCTCTGTATTCCTTTAATTCCATGAATTTTTTGAATTAAATGGATTTCTTGAATTCTACGAATTCATGGAAATCTATGAATTCCTTGAATTCTATGAATTCGTCGAAAATAAGTGTGCGTAAAGTGACATTGGGTAGGGTCGGCCTAGTTTTTCGCGTTTTCGCGTCGGCCTCAGGCTCATGGGATTTTAACAATTTTGCACATGTCCAAACTCTTTCTCCAATTTGTTCTTTAGAATTATAATTTTTTTGGCTATAGTCTAAGAAAGTGTATTATCTAATAATTGAACTTTAGGCTGCAAAATATTATTCAACTGGGAAATATCGATTTAAACAAATTTTCATAGGTTTCTAAAACATACCTTTGGAGTGATGGGTACAGTTTTGATATTTGGAACCAATTATGGATTTTGGTTCGAAAAAGCACTTGAATCTAGGCCAATTTATGTGAAATGATAAATAGAGAGAATAAGTAATGTTTTGTTTGTTTTTATGTAAGTTAACCTCTGGAATCCGTCGAACTTTAAACATTTTTGACCTATTTTTGACCCACGCTTGAGCAATGGGACTTTTTTTCACGCGAGACATAATACCTTATTTTTGCACTTATGGAGTTTTTTTCGAGATCCTATAAAAATTGCTTAGGGGTTGAATTTAAAAAGTATTCAGCAAATAATTTTCAAGAGAAGCATGCCAGGTGCATTAAGATAATCTATTAACGATTCTATCACAAATTTCCAAAAAAGCCTTTTTTCCAGTGGAAATACACGTGAAACTTTATGGGCTTTTGAACAACCCCCGAAAATCAATAAATAAATTTGTTTTTTCAAAATACGTGTTTAATTTTTTTTGGCATTCAAACAAATCTGGGGGGTGAAACGAAGAAAATTTGAAGAAGAAAAATATGTACCACCCAAATAAATAAACTTTCATTTTCACTATAAACAATGATAAAAGTTATTGAAAATTTTTTTCCAACTTCACTTTTTGTTACATCATAAGAAAATACATCAAATAAATAAACGATTTTGTAAAATCAAAGACAGATAAGTAACTTGAAAAAAATAAATTCCTACCGAGTAGGCACGGTAGTTAGTAGTTAGACCCACTGGGAGACTAAAGAAGCTTAATAAGATAAAAGTATTAAGAAGTGTATATTATTGTGTATCGCGGGCGTAAAGAAGGCTATTTTGACGAGTCAAAATAGAAATTCAAGAATTTTAAATCAGACTGAAATCAAATTCAAAATCCCATTTAACGTCCAACAATCAATTCAATATATAGAATTCTTGAAAAAACAACAAGAATTCAACGATTAAATTTGGACAAACACCACAAAATGCTCCTATTGCAATTCCTAAAAAAACAGAATAAAAAAAATTTGTTTCTTTGGACAAAAATAAAAAAGAGGAAAGAAAAATGAGAAGGCAACCAACCACAT
>CAKNXH010039893.1:0-10317 GCA_932178445.1 Andricus quercusramuli | reverse complement strand
AGAATCACGAGTCGAAAAAAGGCACGAGCGGTCGGAAGCAAAAAAAAGGGTCCCCGCTGCTTTCTGACACTTGTCTTCCAACAAAAAAAATGTCTAGAAATATCGCGATTTTCACCAAAAATACAACAATCACATGCTTCCGGAAGATTGTAAATAATTACAGAGCCTATGCCTTACAGTTTGCAGTTTGAATCGCTTTCATATCTTTATTAGAACCGGAGATAGTATAGTTGTACATTTTTGGAATTTTTAACAACAATTTTCATTATTTCTTAAATTTGTCAACTGCGATTTGTTCACAAAGGTTTTCCTCATATTCATGAATTTTTGCAAATTTTTCCCATTATCGCTTGTATAAGAAATAATGCTCTAAAGTTGACTCTTCTTAAATGTGCCCAAAATTCCTTACTTTTTTTCACATTTTTCAGTCTGCAAAGCACAACATTTTTTTTACATTAACGTCTTTGGGCTCATTTACGTGGAACACTTGCAGCTTTCAAATGACTACTTACTTATTATTCTAGCATTTTTTGTGGCTGAGCTGTTAAGCTTCAAAAGCAGATGCCTATAATTTTTGCGCCGATAGTAGGTCATTCTCACGGACACTCATACAATGCGTTGCCGATCGATGTCTTGCTGGTTCGCCAGAATCTGCCGATACATCATGCAGATTTCGACGCCGGAAGCACGTTTGTGGCGTCTCCATCGAATCAATACGTGGCTTGAATTGGTTTGAATTTGGTAGGTCTAGCTGCATTGGAGACCATTCTCAGGCGGTAATGATGATCTCCCCGTTGCCAGGTTCCATTATGTGGTATGTAGTAAGTGAGGCGAGCCGAACCGTTGGTCGGAGAGATCCAGTCCTTGCCAGTCGTGCATTGCTTGTCCATTTGTAAAGGCTTGACTTCTTGGTTACCGGGATGTCCACCACCTGAATAGATGATGGATTGATACCAGCAGGATGAAGCGCTGAATTTCCTGGCATGATTCAAGGCGTCCCTTGGGTGTTGTAAAGTTGTTACATGTGGTATGCCTGATTGTGGAAGGGTTGCTGAATGACTTTTACTGCCTGTGGATGAGCAGCCATCGTTGTAGTTGTTGTTTCACCATGCGTGGACACGACGTTGTGTTGTCCATTTGCCTGTTGCTATTGTTGTTGGTTTTGCTGCTGCTAAACCTGCATTTTGTTGCCTTTGCTGAACCTGCTGCTGCTGCTGTTGTTGTTAAACAGTGGAGGCTCGAACCTGCGTCGCTGCTCGTAGATTCGAGTGCGTGCTTTGACGTAAGCGCTCTCGATGTCCGCGTAGCAGTTTCCACATCGTAGTCCGCATCTGGAGGCTGATGGATGAGTCCCATGTAAGTCGCCTGGAACGCGGCCAAATAATTCTCCAATAGCTCAAGACGAACAGCTGATGCCCCAGGTGTCCAGTCGGAATCGGGCTTGTCCAGAATTGTTGCGGCACATCGTCGCTAAACGTCACTCAGCTCGACAGTTGATGGAGCATTAAAAGTGGGGTCGAATCTCGCCCGCCAAATGCGTTATAGTCAATGAATAAAAGGAAGAAGAAGCAGTAAATTATGTGCAACGCGTGTTTGCGTGCGTAGATGTATAGAAATGGTGAATTACCAGCAAAGAAATAATATACAATTACGAACATGACCAGAAATATGATATAGAAAGTAGAAAATTGAATATCTCTATAAAATTGTCCATAAAAATAAAATATAATAATATAACAATATACAATATGCATACACATACATAACACATATAATATATATAAAACACACATATCCAATAATAAATTATCTAAATAGTAGAATTATAATTTCTTTAAGAAAGAAAGAGATGGAGGTATGCGTAAGAGAATTCTCGACCGTGTTTGATCTGGAATTTCGAGAGAGAGAGAGAGAGAGAAAGAGGTATGCGTAGGAGAATTCTCGACCGTGTGTGATCTCGAATTTCGACTGCCTCTCCCACCCCGCTCTCACATCTTTTGTTCGTCATGAGAGACTGCTCGATTATGGGATGAGAAAGTTCACGACCGTGTGTGGGAGATTGCTCGAGAGAGAGAAAGAGAGAGAGGTATGCGTAGGAGAATTCTCGACCGCGTTTGATCTCGAATTTCGACTGCCTCTTCCACCCCGCTCTCACATCCGTTATTCTTTATGAGAGACTGCTCGATCATGGGATGAGGAAGTTCTCGACCGTGTGTGGGAGATTGCTCGAGAGAGAGAGAGGTATGCGTAGGAGAATTGTCGACCGTGTGTGATCTCGGATTTCGACTGCCTCTCCCACCCCGCTCTCACATCCTTGGTTCGTCATGAGAGACTGCTCGATCATGAGATGAGAAAGTTCTCGAATTTCGACTGCCTCTCTCACCCCGCTCTTACATCCATTGTTCTTCATGAGAGATGCGTTTAATGATACTTACATGACGAAGACTGCCGTCGACTTACACTTAAAAACTCTTTACCCACGCTTTTAATGTCCGCTGGCCTTTGTCTGCTGTCCACGCCAGGATCACCTCCCTGTAGTATACGAATCTGGTCAATCGTCATGTAGCTGGTTCCATGGCGACGTCTGGGCAGAGTCGTAGCTGGATGATCGAAAGCGTAACGTTGAGACCGTCTGCTGCGTGGGCTCTTGGATTCAGGCTCGGGTCGCCATCGTCGTATGCACGAGGAGTCGTTGAGGATAGGCTCTGCGTCGAATATCTGGCTCGAAGGATCATGTTTAGTTCTGCGTGGAAGGAGGAGATGACGGGAGATCGTAGAGTTGATTTGTTCAACTGCCTGGCTTTATTTTGTTGAACTACAATACACTGCACTACACTACTACACACGCACCTTCCAACCGCACGTCCATTCTGGGCGAAGCACGAAGAGTAACTGAACTGAGTCGACGCGCGGCAGTCGATGAGAGGGACCTTGAAGGCCCTCAAGTGGCGCCCTCTACTGGAGACGAGCGGAAACCAAACAGGCATCTTTATTTGTTTTCCCATTTAACTTTCTGAAATCAATTGCAAGCCTGCATTTAGGTTTTCCCGACACGTCACATTTTTTCGGGACGACCCAAAGTGGTGACTTGAATGGTGTGTCCGACGCTTCTACAATTCTTTCAGTTAGCATTTTGTTTACCTGTTTTGAAATTTCTTCTTTGTGACAACCCGGATGTCGTGGCTGACTTATATTAATGTTTGCATCATCTCTCATGACGATTTTGTGTGACGCTAGACTTGTGCAGGGTAGTGCATCTCCCCTCAGTAAGAAAATGTAGTAATAAGAGATTGCTATTTTTTCTGTGTTCTATGGGTATCTTGGAAATGTTCAAGCCTCGAACTTCCATTCAGTCATTTGAATCTGGTATTGGATTCGCCCTTTGTGATGTAAGTTTCACGCTCTTCTCGTTCTGGACTAAAATTGGTAAATAGAATTTGGAATGTAGGTATCATCTTCTATGAGAATGTGCCCCGGATTTTTGTTTGTTTCCACGGTTATGATTTGTATAGTGTTCTTTGGGATAAGGATACCGTCATATTCCAAGGGATAGAGCTTTTTGCCGAGTTGGAAGGACCTGTTGGACAAGTTAAAATGATGAGAGTACAGGAATGGTGTTGCGATGATGCCTTTCTCAGGTATAAAAAAATGTTCTGGTACAATTACAAAGAGATGTTCTTTTCCATTGAAACTTAAACTTGGTGGCTTTGTTTGTCTGGTGCTTATCATTTTCCATCGAAAAATCTTTGTTCATCGAAATTCTCTGGCGGTATTTGTTATTGCAATTTTTTTTTATTAGATTTTTCGATGCGCCACTACCAACTAATAATTTTACATGTTTAGTTGCTCCGTGTAATTGTCCTCTGGTAGAATATAATCTTCCAGATATTGCTGATACTCTGTCTCCGCCTCCGTTTCCTAGATATATTCTTGTTGCTCCATTTTTTCTTGCAGATATGTTATGCGGTCCAGAGGCCTCTCGAGGCTTCCGTCTGAAGATTATTCCGTTTAAAAAAACATTGGTTTTCGATATGTCCAGGTATTTTGCAGCGACTGCAAAATAACTGGGTCATCTGCTGCAAAGTTTTGCTGTGATTTGGAGGCTTGTTTATCGAAGGGTATTTTTGTTGTAATGAAATTGAGAGCTGAAGATTTCAGAAGGACTATTATTGAGATTTGTGTGGATACGTACTCGGGATTGCCATTTGTTGTGCTTCTCTAAAATCGCTAGGATTTTTATTTGGAACTCGGTCTGAAAGTTCTTTTCTTAAATTCATGATGTATTTTTCAAGAACTGTTTGCTCTTCATTTTTATTTGAATTTCTCGTTCGTGTATTAGAGGATTTTGCGATTGTACAGCATGGAAAAGTTCATGCATTCTTTGGTTGAATATTGAATTGAAATTCTGCGTACTTTCTCCAGCTTCTTGGATTACTTTTGAGAGTTTGGTGCGATTAATGTTTTAGTGATCCAGTAGTTCCAATGCTAGTTCTAAGAGCTTTGAAAAGATCATCATAATCTTGAATTGGTAAGAAACGAATAGATTTTTCCGCTTCTCCTTCGATTTTTTCTACAGTGATCCAGTCTAATAAAACTCCTGGATTTGTTCACTGCAATTTAACTCTTTTCACAAGAGTGATTAAGAGTTCCGCGTGAGAGCCTGTCTCTTGTAAGGATGGCTTCATTTGGGGTTGTTACTCTTTCGTTTGACACCCTTTGTACAGTCCCAGGGTCAATATGTTTCCTTATAACTGTGCTGATTTTACAAACAACGCGTCATCGTTACCTACTCTAGATTCTCCATCGTTCTCCCTTTCGCTTTCGGCCCGAAGTCACCTAATCAACATTGTGTGCTATAGAGCGAATTTCATCTTTGCGAGTATTTATTGCGATTTCCATGTTAGACATCCGATCTCATAATTTTTTTAGCGTGCCAATTATATCAGCATTAGTAACTACAAGAGGGATATCTTCCGTCTGTGAAGGTACGTTTCTGTCATGCCGCGTTATCTAATCTATATATCGCTCAGTACAATGATATACTCGCTTACGCGTATAGTCGTGGCGAAGTCAGCCCTCCAGCCAGTGACTATTTTCTGAATCAAAGTCACTATTTGAAACGAGAGTGCTACAACTTCGGCCAAATATTGTGAATGAATCGATGAACGTTTTTCAACGAAAGGTCTAGTCTCACGTAGTCGACTAGCATTACGAGGTTTTGGAGAGTCGTGACAGAACACTTCTTTTTATTTTGAAATTTTTCCTCTTCTTTCTACTCACTCGAGATTCGCAGTGAAGATAGTTCGTGGCTGCTTCAGTGGATTTACTCGTTCTGGTCAGCCGTGGATTTCAGAGTCGGTGAATTCTGCAATTCCAATAATGCCAACTTGGATGGGTGACGTCTTACCTTTTTGTCTGATTTCTGAAGACAAAGAATCACTTTGAGCCTACTTTATTCAGCCCAGTACGTGTTTTCCTGATTTTAATTCTGTAGAATGGTTCTTATTGATACTTCATGAGAATGACGTATCAAGAAAAAGTATTCTGGCATGGATCGCCAATTTATGTGACGGTGTAAATGAAAATTCACTTCAATTTAATTTTTTTTGCCGCAGATTCGTAGATCTGGTCAGTTAGTTTATTTTGATGAAACACAATTCGACACTGTAGCAGTCAGACAAGGAATGATGCCTTTGAGGCCGAGGCCCTGCCGGGTCGGTCCCACGATAAAAGAGTACAGTGTACTGCCCTTATCAGTATAAAGGAAGGGAGTGATATCTATCTATTCTCGCCTACAAAACTACTCTGTTTTAGGAGAGTGCGTTTATAAAGCTAGAATATTTTGACTTATTCTTTCCAGCTTCACAATATACATGTGTGTATGTATATATGTATGTATGCATGTATGTACATTTGTATGCATGTATGCATGTTTGTATGTATGCATGCATATATTTATAAAAGAGTTTTTATTCGGCCCCAAGCCTTGAATACAGACTTACATGCTTCATTATAAATTTACAATATTTGTTGAACTTCACTTCAACTACTGTATAAACTAATTTACATAACTTTTCTCACTATTTCTTTTGTTCGCTATTTACACTTTGCTCGCTATGCTTTTAATTTAACTCCGCTCGCTTTTTCGCTAATAAATGCTCTCTTTTTGCTTGCCTTGCCTTCCCATTTCTCCGCCCTTAAGTTATTTCTTTGAATCCTTATTTCATGCTTAACCTATTCCCAGTTTTTACGGTTTTCAATTCATTCCATAACGTATCGAACTTTTCTCCTTATCCTTCTTAGCTCTCATTAATTCCATCCACAGCATCTTTTTATGTTGTATAGCTGATGTATATCTGTGAAGTATAGCTCAAATATTCCAGGAGTATAAATGAAGTATGCCTAAAGTATAGGGAAAGTATGGCTATAGTAGGTATAGCTATAATGGTATAGGTATAGAATGAAGAGATAATATGAAATAAGTACAAGCGTTGTATTCTTGATGATGACATTGAACACCTGGAATACATGAAATTAGAGATCCAGAATCATGATTTTCATAGGATGAGAAAAAAAAATATTTGTTGCAACTTCTACATTTAGCAAAACTTGAGAAATTCTTTATATTATTAAAAATATAACATTATGTCTTTTATATAAATAATAAATTAGTCAAATTTGTTCATGCAATAATAATGCTATGGTTAGGTACCAAAGATTACTGAATGTCTTACCCATATATAAATAATGATAAGAAGAATATAAGCTTCTTCTTATATATATAACTTCTTGCTTTGAGGAATCTTCATGTAGATGTCAAAGTGAATGGTTGGATTTCAACTCTGAAGTAGATTTCGTAAGATAAATATGGAACGAATTTTGTTAAAAGTTGAAGAATTTATTGACTGGCTTCTTCATTACACTCGCGACTATATTCGTTGCACACATTTCTCAAGAAATTATCTGAATCACGAAATTTTTCAATTTGCTGACCATCTATCATTCACGATTTAGTATGTTTTATCCCGTTGCTATGATATCTTTAAAAACAAATGAATACATATTATATGCGATACTTTGGCCATACTCAAGTATAGATTAAGTATATCATATGCTTCAGCTATACTTAAGTATAGATGAAGTATATCATATACTTCATATAAACTTTAGCTATATTTTATCTATACTTCATCTATACTTGAGCTTTACTTGAGTTTGACTTCAGCTATACTATTCCAATATATTTTATGTATGGGATCCTCTCATTTAACATACATGTTTTATACTTCTGAAAGTCAATGATTGATCAATCCCATACCCACTTATAATTTTTATCCAGGTACCTATGCAATCCTCAAACCTAAGCTCTAATCTTGCTATTTGTAGCCCACGCAACACACAATTCTATTGTTTCTTTCTCATCCAGCGCCAATTTGCCTCTTTTATATTACCACTTCTCGCTTCTGCCATTATTTCTTGATGCGCTTTTACACCCACCGGGATAAAAATTATAAGTATGGGATCACAGAAAAAACTTGGGGTGAATAATGTTGCAAGTAATTTCGTATTTTTACCTGTTCGTATTGGTAAAACACAAATATTACCCTCGATGGGCAGAAACTGTCTTTTGTTCTCATTGAAGTTGTCACCACCGTCTTGGAAATTGGAAAGCCACTAGCTTTGAATCGCTGAAGTGAAGTTAGCTGATGGTTGGTGTAACAGGAAAATTGGATAAGTGCGGCTTCATAAAGGCTGTTTTGCCAAATCGCTAGAACTGTCAAAAGTTCAATATGACATTTACAAGGCCTTGAAGGTAAACATTGAGAATTACTCCCGAACGTAGGTAAACGCAGAATATTACCCTAGATGTGCGGGTAAAGTTTACCCACATGGGGTAATTTTGGTTGCAAGTAATCTTTACCCCGAATTCCGGGTAAGGTTTACACTTCGTTTTTTCTGTGATTGATCAATCATTAACTTTCAGAAGTATGAAACATGTATGGTAAATGAGACGACCCCATACTTCAAGTATACTGGAATAGTATAGCTGAAGTCCAGCTAAACTATACACATATATATAATTTAAAAAAAGTTAAACAACCACCGCAGGGTACCACTAAGAGCAACTGCCATCTGGAAAAAAATGTCAATGGCCCCCAGTAGAACCGCGGTAAAATACACCTATGGCCACGTCTCACATCCGTGAGATGGGTGGTCACAGGGCACGACGAAATCACAACGACAGGCCGGCGAAACCTTCGTGTGTCTTGAGGACACGAAGCGACCCAAGGATGACAGCTTTCTGCATCCATCTCGCAAGAGCCTTGGCACATTTTTGGCACGCGGGTATGGTTTTAAGGTTACGAACCAGCGATAATTTCACACCTCCGAGAGCACCTATCGCAAGAACAATTACTCGTACCGAATATTTTGGGTACAGTCGACGCAGCTCTCTTTTAAGGTCTTGATATCTCTCCTCTTTTTCTTTCTCCTTTGCAGTGATGTTGTATTCGGATGGAGCCGAGAATTCGATCACGAATATAGTTCGTTTCTCGAAGTCTTGGAGAACAATGTCAGGCCTCGAGTGCGCAACGGAGACTGCTGCCCGAAAATCGTAGTTCCAGAAAATCTGGCACTTCTCGTTTCGGACAATTGACTCTATATCCCTTGGAGCGTTCGGCAGGGCAGGGTCGCGACCAACACCGTAAGAGCGACAAAGGTGGTAATAAAGTACTCTTAGGGCCGCATTATGTCTATAGATATACGTTGTTCCTGCGTGGGTCGGACACCCCGATAGTATATGTTCTAGGTACTCAGCGTGTGCATGACACGCTCTGCACCTATCACTGGGAACTTCTTGACATAAAATGCGGGCGCGGTATGCTAAGGTGGAGATTACACCGTCCTGGCATGCGAAAATAAAGCCCTCTGTACCTGAATTGAGCCCTGATGATTTGAGGAAAGCAAAAGTTTGCTCCTTCGACAAGGACTGTTTTTCTACATTTCTGTGAAAGTTTCCGTGCATTTGCTTGTCGAGTAGCTCTTGGTGAAATTTTCCAACCTCTGCTTTCTTTACTTCGGCTTTTAGACGTGAAGCATCTAGATGGAGTAATGCACTTTCCTCACTTCTGATGTTAAAATTCAGGCCAAGGGTCTCGGCAGCTTGCTCCGCGGCTTTGTAAAGGAACGCCCCTTCGCCAATCATCTCGTGGTTTCTGACCATCTTTAGGAGAGGATCTCTGCCATTCGCAACGATGTAAGCTGTACTCAAAACAATTCGGTTATGAAGACACTGGAGATTCAGAAGTCCGCGTCCGCCTTGCTGGCGTGAAATGTATAATCGCGGAACTGACGAATTGATATGCAAGCTTTTATGCATATGCATGATCTTACGCGTGGTGACATCAAGGGCCTTAAGCTCGTTCTTCGTCCATTGAACCACCCCAAACGAGTAGAGTAGAACCGGGACGGCAAGCATGTTAGTCGCAGATACCTTGTTCAACGCCGACAGATTGGAAGACCAAATCTGTCGAAGAAGATGCTTGTATCTGCTTCGGAGAGACTCCTTCACTGATGTTACGTCCTGAATGCGGCTTTGAGGCACGCCCAGGTATGTATAGGTCTCTCCAGTGTTAAGATGTCTAATAACACTTATATCCACAAGCTCAGGGTCCTTGGGAACGCCAGTAATCTTTCCTTTCTTCAAATGAATTTTGGCACACTTGTCCAAACCAAAGTCCATCCCAATCTCTCCTGTGTAGTTCTTGACGATATTTAAAGCAGTTTGAAGTCTGCTTTTACCAGCGGCATAGATCTTCAGGTCATCCATATAGAATACATGAGTGACCTTATGCTCACGCTGATTAGTGTCGCCACAGAGGTATCCAGGAGAATTTCGTAGTGCAAGAGATAGAGGCAAAAGTGTGATGCAAAAAAGCAAAGGGCTCATACTATCCCCTTGAAAGACGCCCCTCTGGAAGGTGACGTTGTTCGTCGTCAGACGATAATTCCTAGATGAGATGGTAAATCTAGTTTTCCAAAGAGGCATCAATCTCTCTATGCATCTCACTATGTGTGGATGTACCTTCAAGCTTTCCAACAGACAGATGATAAGTCTATGAGAGGTTGAATCAAAAGCTTTCCGGTAGTCAATCCAGGCCATTGACAGGACGCACTGATGGACTGTAGCGTCTTTACAGACACACCTGTCAATCAGCAGGTTCTCTCGACAGCCTGCTACACCTTTTTTCGAGCCACGTTGTTCGTACATCTCTCGCCATACAGGCTCAATTCGTCGAACAATCCTGTTGTTTAGGA
>CAKNXH010039888.1:0-17594 GCA_932178445.1 Andricus quercusramuli | reverse complement strand
ATCGTATGTCTTAGCAAAATGCTCCCAAATACTCGAAAAATGCCTTTTTGGTATGTCTCTACGTACACGGCGCCAAGTTTAGAGGGGTGTATTTAATACATAGTGAATTATCTTTGAAATTATAATTGATAGTTCGAAAGTTTGACTCAAAAGCTATCAAATTCATAACAAATATTTTAATTTATTTGATATATTAGAAGAGAAAATTTAATTATACACGTGTCTCCCTAAATGTTTTCGATGGTTACGGTAAACGAATCTCCCATACCTTTCATCAACTTTTGATCATTTTTAAAGTCTTATCTCCTCACAATATCTCGAACAAACGTCACACTACTCATTCGTCAAAACTTCATAACAAAAAAGTAAGAACTTTTTTTGCAAAGTGAAAAAATGTAACCGAAAATGTAGCGTATTTTTATTAGTATCGGATACCGTACCTGATAATAACTTTCATATTGCGTAATAAGTATCAATGAAAAGATGACAATTACGTGTAGCAAATAATAAAGGATTTTTTGTCAGGAGGATTTAATAATTACTTTTGTTTTCAAAGCGTAAAAAGTAATTTTGCATGGTTTTCGGTTACCGTAACATCGGATACCATAACCTGTTTTTCGCTGTCAGGGACGAAATTGAGCTAATCGAACCCCTCTTCCAAATAATTTTATTAAAAATTAACGTAAATCGAGAATTAGAATATTTGTACCTGCAAGTACTGCACACAAAACTAAAAAAAAAAACTAAAAAAACGATCTAATTCAAAAAAAAATGTCAAATTTGAAAAAATATAAAATTTTGGAGAAACTTTGAATTTTGTAAAGAAAACTATTCTTTCCTGCCATTTTAAGTTGGATGTGTGAATATTTTACATTATTGTTTTACTTTACATACAATCAGAGAAAATCACCCGCAAAATCAAAAATTGAAAACGTTTTTATGTGCTACAGGTCCTTCAAGTGAGAATTAAGCGTGAATAATTTATAGGGCCCCTTTCTCAAAGGCCAATGAACCTAACCATTGTGAAAAAAAAATTTTGAAACATTTTTCCAAAAAAAGTTGCCCTTGCCAAAAGTTCCCTGTCTGTGGCGAATCACCCATATATATACATATTTTTAATTTTTACAAAAATCAGATGTTATTTTCTCACAAAATTATGATTCATGTATTAAAAGACGTTCATTTCTAATCCTGCAACTTTAAACGATTTCAAATTGTAACTAAATAATTTCAAATGTTTCAATGTAAAATGATCAAACACTCCCAACGAGTTTTTCTATTCCTGTTTCTTACGGCCCAAGTACCGTTGACTACTTTTTACTGTTAATGTTCTATTACTGCTTTTTACAGACGTGAAATTATATTTAATTTTTTAGGCACTTTTCTATAGCTGCGTTTTACTGACCTACGAGATATTTCCACTTTTTATTATCAGTGGCTAAATTCAAAATGCTTGCATATTCAAATAGCTTTAACTATCAAATTATTCAATACAATGAATGCTGGCTTCCGTTTTCGGTACCGATCGCGAGATAACTGTTTTGTGTCAAGTGTTGGTTTTTTTGGCTTTGGTGAAGGGAATCAGCGTGTGTGGAAGGAGAAAGGGCATTGAGTGCGGAGATCAGGTGTGAAGGAAGAAGGGTGAGTGTAGGCAAGGGTGTAAAGGTTGAAAGTGAGGTGTGAGAAAAGGAAATTGGAGTGTACGAAAGTTTTGAGGTTAGGAGTGAAAAATTGTTGTCGGGCAAGGGGGGTAAGAGGTAGGCAGGTGAAGAGAGGGTAGCGTCGTGGAACAGTGGGTAAGGTTGGATACTGGGATGTCGACGGTAAGAAGTCCGCAAACGGGCGCCAGAGGTCAGGCGGGAGATGAGGCAATTGCTGACGAGGTTGCGAGCTCGGTTAGTGGAGTGAAGGGGGAAGATGACAGTAGCGGTAGCGGTCAAGAGACGTTTAAGACGCCGACTAGGGTGGGGATGGCAGAGAGAAGGGATTCAGGTACGGCCCATAAAGGCGGGAGGCCCTCTAACCTGCAACGCCGGAACAAGCTAGGCAGCGCGGGCTCGAATCGAAGTTTAGACGAATGGCGAAAAAAAGGAAACGTCTCCAGTAGTGAGGGGGAAGACAAAAGAAAAAGAGAGGAAGGGGACGATGAGTTAGAAACGGATAAGGAAAGCAAGAAAGGCAGGAATAAACTCACTAAACGGAAAACACCAGATAGAGATAGGGGGGACGGAGGGATGTTTGAAAAATTAGAGGCTCTCATAAAAGGGTTTAGAGAGGAAACAAGGAGAAGTTTGGAAGACATGAATAGGCAGGGAAATGCTGTAAGGGGGGAAGTAAGGAAAGTAAGAGAAAAGTGGGAGGAGTGGGATAAAATCTGGAAAGAGGAGAAGGATAAGGTATGGCGTAAGCTAGAGAGCATAGAGAATAGACAGAAGGAGGATGACGAAAGGAGAAATATTGAGATAAAACAGCTGGAAGAACGGGTGAACAACTTAGAATTGAGGAATGAGCATATGGGGAAAGAAACAGAGGGTGCGGAAATAGACATAGGGAGTAATAAGAACGTGCAAAATGAGAATGAAAGATTGAAGAAGAGACTGAGTGACATTGAAAGGAGATTGGAAGGGGAAGAAAAGGCAAAGAGAAAAAATAACATAATTATTAAGGGATTGACAATGGAGAGTGAAACAGGGGAGGCGGAAATCATAAATCTTCTGAGAAATATTGGAGTGCAGGTAAGGGTAGAAGGAGTTAAGAGGATAGGAGGGACGAACGAAGGAAAGGAAGGAATGTTTGTAGTAAAAGTAGGGAGTGAGGAGGAGAAAAAGAAAATTATGGAGAACAAAAAATTATTGAAAGGAAGAAGGGAAAGAATTGAAGAGGATCTGACATGGAGGGAGAGGAAAAGGAGATGGCAAATAGACCAGAGGGCATGGATAGAGAGGAAAAAGGGGCACATGGTATGGATAGGGAGAGACAGATTATGGATAAATGGAGAGGAATGGTTCTGGGACGAGGAATCAGAAGAAATAAGGAAGAAGGAAAAAAGAGTTGAGAAAGGTAGAAAAAAGGAAGATACAAAAGATGTTAGCGAGCAAACAGAGGGGTTTCCAAAAAGCAAGGCGGAAGAAAAGTAAGGAGGATAGGAGAGGGAAGGGATGGTAAAAGCGTAAAAATAGCTTTCTGGAATGTGTCAGGCTTGAAGAACAAGAATGAAGGATTTTGGCGGGAGTTAGAAAAATGGGATGTGATTATGATGAGTGAAACATGGGCAGATGAGAAGGATTGGAAGGGGATGAAAAGGATGCTACCTAAAGGGTATGTGTGGACAATGCAAGAATCGAGAAAGGAACACGTTAAAGGTAGAGGGATGGGCGGCATGGTCTCGGGGGTGAGAAAAGAACTGGCAGTAAAAGGGAGAACAGAGGAGGATAGAAAGGAAAAGGATGGAACAATGGTAAGGATTGTAATTGGAAAAGTCAAAATAGCGGTGGTTTGTGTATATAGAAGAAGAGGGGAACAGGAAGGTTGGAGAGAAATAAGGAGGTGGATGGAGGAAAAGAAGGAAGAGTTGGTTTTGATAGGAGGTGACTTGAATGCTTGGACTGGCGAGCAAGGGGGAGGGACTTGGGATGAAGAAGAGGAGGCCTATATAAGGAGCTCCAAACATAGGGAGATAGACAGGGAGGGGAGGAGGTTACTAGAAGTAATAGGAGAAACAGGATGGTTCATATGTAATGGCAATATGAAAGGAGATGAGAAGGGAGAGATCACATTTGTAGGTAAGGGAGAGACGGTTATAGACTACATCCTGGCGGAAGAAAGAATGAGGAATATGATATGCAGTATGAAGGTGGGGAATGAGATAGGGTCCGAGCACTTCCCAGTAATAGCGACACTGAAAGGTGGCGTCCACAAGCGCGGTAGAGGGAGAAAGGAAAGAGGGGGGGAAAGGAACGCGAAAATGGGAGACTGGGGGGTAGATAAATTAAAAGTGTTTAAACAAAAAATGGAAAAGGAGAATGTTAGATATGAGAAGGAGGACGAAGTAGACGTGTTGATTGAGAGGTTGAAAGGGTCGATTGAGAAGGTAAGGGATGAGATAGGTGCGAAAGAAGGAAGAGAAAAGGGAAAGAGAGGCTGGTGGGATGAGGAATGCAGGGAGAGTAAGGAGAGAATGAAAGAGTCTGTAAGAAAATGGAGGAAAGGAGAAATAGAGAAGGCGGAGTACAACAGGAGAAAAAGAGAACATGAGAGGATGCTGGAAGGGAAAAAGCAAAAAGGAAAGGAGAAATACTAGGAAGAAGTAGAAAAAGCAATCAAAGAAGGTAGGGTTTGGGATGTGATAAACAGGGAAAGAGGAGGAAGGAGGGGCGTGAATGAAGAAATAGAAATGGATGAATGGACGGATTATTTTAAGGGTCTGCTAGGGGGAGAACAAAATAGGATCGAAGGGGAAAATAGAAAGAGAGTCCAGGGAGAAAGGGAGAAAGTGAACGAAATAACAAGAGAAGAAGTGAATGAGGCGATAGATAGACTAAAAAGAAGCAAGGCTACAGGAGAGGATGGTATGGAGAACGAAGCGATAAAGTATGGAGGAGAAGGGACTAGGGAAGGGATGTGGAAGATCTGCAACAAGGTCTGGAAAGGAGAAGGGTGGCCGGAGGAGTGGAGGACAGGGCTGGTGGTACCGCTTGTCAAGAAAGGGGATGGTAAGAAGGTAGAAGAGTACAGAGGGATCACCCTCATGCCAGTGGGTTATAAAATATACGCGGAAATTCTAAGAAAAAGGTTGGAGAGTCAGATAGAAGAGAAACAAAGTATCCCACACAATCAGACGGGATTTAGAAAAGGGATGGGAACAATAGATAACATTTACGTACTCAACTACTTGGTTAACAGAAACTTAGGGAGAAAAAAAGGGAAATTATTAGCCTTGTTCGTAGATTTTAAAACAGCTTTTGACTCAGTGAATAGAAAAGTTCTATGGCAGGCAATGAAAGAGAAGGGAATAGAGGAAGGGTTAGTGAAGAGGATAAAGGAAATTTTTACTGAAACCAGGATTAGGGTGAAGATAGGGGGGAAAAAAGGGGAGGTTTTCTGGACAGAAAGAGGTCTTAGGCAAGGGTGCCCGTTGAGTCCGCTGCTCTTTAATATGCTGCTGGCAGACTTAGAGGAGAAGCTAAAGGAGAAAGGGAAAGGGGGGACGATTCTGGGTAATAGCAAACTGTACTCTCTAGCATACGCGGACGACGTAGTTCTATTAGCAGACGATGAGAAGGGTATGAACCTAATGATAAAAATTTTCGAAGAATATGTACGAGCAAAAGAACTGACGGTGAACGTAGGAAAGACCAAGGTGATGTGCTTCAGAAAGAGAAAGACCAAAATAGGTTACGGTTGGAAGATGAACGGACAAACAGTGGAAACTGTGGAGGAGTTCTGTTACTTAGGTTTCTGGTTTGAGGCAGGAGGGGGAAACGAGGTGCAGGTGAGGAAGAGAATCGAATGTGCGAGCAAAGTAATGGGGCAAGTATGGGGTATAGGAAAGAGAAGGTTCAAGGACGATTGGAGAATGAGGGTCTGGTTGTTTGATGCGTTGGTATGGGCGGTATTGGGTTATGGGGTAGAAGTCTGGGGATGGAAAGAACATAGGAAAGTGGAAAGTATGCATGAGAGATTTCTGAGATGGGTAATGGGGGTTAGTTGGAGTTGCCCAGGATACATGTTGAGGGAAGAACTAGGAAGGGAGAAAATGGTAACGAGACAAATCAAGAGAGCCTGGAGGTTTGAAGAGAAACTGAAAAGGGGGGAGGGGAGCAGGATAGCACAAGTATGCTTGGACGAAGTTCGGAACAAGGAGACGAGAGGAAATTTGGGAAACTCGAAATGGGAGGAAGAAAGGACAAAAATGAGGAATGTTTGTGATATGCAGGAAGGGGTTCTGGATTGGCAGAACATAGAATTAGAGCTATTAGTAAGACAAGGAGAAGAGAGATGGAGAAAGATTATGGATTCGAAGTACAATAGATGGTATATGATGGTCAAAGGGTTGACGGAACCAGAATATTTGCAAAAGATGAAAAAGGAAGACAAATGGAATAGGGTGGTACGGTTTAGAATGGGGGAAGGAGTGAGATCTTGTAGATATTGGATGGATGAAGAGGATAATTTGTGCAGAGTATGTGGATACGAGGTGGAGTCATGGGCACATGTGTTAGAGAGGTGTACAGGAGAGGAAGATGGACAGTTGAGTGTGGATGAGTGTGTGAGATGGATCTTGGATGGTAATGGACAGGGAGTGATGTGGATGAAAAAGCTGGAAGAAATAAGAGAAAGCAAGGGAACAGGGCAGAGCCAAACGGGTAATCCTCTGTGAAGGAAGGTCACTAGAAAAATGGTAAATTTTAAATCGTTGAAAATGCAATTGATGGTAAGAGAAAACGGAAGCCCTGGAAGGTCGCTCATGCTTAGATTTGTAGAAAGTTAAGAATAATAGTAGTAATATGACTGTTATCATGTAAGGCGAAGATTTAGAATATAAGCAGCGAATAAGTTAGACTAAGGATGAAATGTAAAGATATGTACAGGGAGCGGAGGCCCTCAAACCCGTAAAAGGGAGAGATTAAATATACATACAATACAATGAATGCTAAAAACATAAAATGTCTCAATTATAATCGTCTATAACAGCCTCAATAATTACGGCTTTAAATATTTTTGAAATTGCGAATAACCCTTTGAAGAACATCTTAACATAAAAAACACATCGAGTTTTCTACCCTAGGGAAGAAAACTCGATTGTCGACCCACTCCACAAGCATCTCAAGTCGAATTTCGATTATCGATATGATGAAAATTCTATATCATTTTCCTCTTATTAAATTTTCGATTTTGTAAGCTGTTTTATAGGCTCAACAGCTCTTTCTTTTGTCCCGAAATCAAAACCAAAATAGAAAATCAGATTTGATCATTTTGCTTCTTTTTACTTCTTTCTACCCTAAAACAGTTACCAGATGGAAGAAAGTAGTTTCTTACACACAAAAAAGCTTTGAAAAAAGCTCAGAGATTTAAATGGTTCAATTCATAATGCAAACGCTATACATTTGAAATTATTCTACCTTTTTCATGTTTGTACCTAAAATTATTCAATTTTAAAGGTTATAAATTACCATTGTGAAAAATAAGTAATATATTTCAAGAAACTGTAATTTTAAATAAAAAACATGTGTATACTTTTATCTAAACGCAGCAAAAGCATTTAATTTAAAATACGTTAAATTAAAGATACACATCGAAAGGAAACATAGCAGTGATCGAATGTCAAAAGAAGGGACTAAGAATAAGATATGACTCGTTGATACCAATAAGCATTGAAAACGGTATATTTTCCCCTTTTTTAATGTTTAAAATTAAACAATTAGAAAAGCGCAGTCGAAAAAGTCTTCCCAATTTTTTACTGATTTTATTCAATTATTTCCTAAGAGATAATTCCTATTTAATTCACCTCTGTTTTCCAATTACCAAAATGCACTAGGATGTACTAGGTAATGAGATTATCCTTATAACTTGTGATTTACACATTTTTCTGAGCATGTGTAAACTTCTTTAGCATTAAAATACGCTCTAAAAAATCTATAACATCCGGGAGTCGAAATTAGAATTACAGAAAATTTCCAAAATTTGGAATTTAGTATGTAATAGAATTATTGCCGATTTTTACTAGCGTATTTATGTGCTTAAATATTCTACAAATACTTTAAACATTTAAAAAGCGACGTATGAAGAAAAACATTCTATTAAATAACAAATTCCAAATATCGACAATTTTCACGCCCTTTTATGAGCAAAAGTTGTTGAAGCATTATTTTAATCATCGGTGCATTGCAAATTCATTAAGTGATGCTCAAACAATTTTTTAAATTAAAAAAAAAAAATTCACAAAAAAATAAGATTCAAATTTTGTGTAGCTGCTGCGCTTTCGCTCTTTGAGCAAGATTACTTATTTATATGTTGCACTTGAACATTTCGATTTAAAATTAATCAATTAATTATTCGATTTAAAATTTTGGAAATTTTTGGACACCTGAAATTTCCTGTAATTTATAAATTTCCGGAAATTTTTGGATTTCGTGCAAAAAGCTTTAGAAACCTTAAATTTCCGGAAATTTTCGGTAATTTATAAATTTACCGAAAATTTACAAAAATTCTCGTAATTTCTAATATTCAAACTTTTTTCTTGAATTTTTAGGTAATCTTTGTTAATTTTATCAAAAGTTTCGAAAAATTTGTTTTTAATGTTTCTCAAATAGAAAATTTCCTGAATTTCTTACAAAAATATCGCGTACAACAGGTGCTGAAAAATGGCCGTAGTAACTTTTCTGAAGTTTACAGTACTTGCCATCGGCTCATCTTCGGGACGTATTCGGCTCAACTCCAAATTGCCTACAACTCCTTCGATTCGCCTCCGGCTCGTACAGCAAACTTCACTCCCGTGTGGAACTGCGTACTTTCAGCACTTGTAGCACAATATACTATTCTTTACAAATTGCATTGCAAAACCTGAGATTGCCTACCGTTTAGAGACATCGAATATACAAAAATGACAAAAAAATAATATCTTTTTAATTTTTATTATTTTTGTCGTTATGTATGTTAAACCCTCTCTAAATATGAATCAGTGAAAAAGTCACTGATTAAAATAGAGATGAGACATTTCACTGATTAATTAGTGATTACAGACTTATTCACTGATCAGTTCAGTAACACCAGAGTAAAAACATGTAAGATATAACCTCTAAGTTTTACAGTAAAGCGTTGTTATTACACTTTTACTTAAGTAGCAAAAATAATTTCTTAAATGTGAGGTTACTTGTCATTTAGAAGAATCGAAACTTTTCATATTTTTAATATTGTGTCACAGTTATGGGTTTTAGATTTTTACTACGATTATTTTATTGAATCTACTAGAATCTTATTTTTTAAGACTGCTAAATTGACACGGTGCAGTACTACCAACCTTCAAAAGGGTTTATTTCACTGAATGAATAAGTGACTTTTCATTGATTGTCAGTAACCCATTTTCAGCTATTTCAATCAGTGAAATTTCACTGATTCATCACATTTACAGAGTGAATTTCGGCTGGTTCAGTTCTGCAGATATCTGAAGTATCGACGTCACGATAAATATTTCTTTCAAACCTTTTTGGATTTAGGGATACTTTTCCGGGTACCGTGGAGTTGCGTTAGGGAGAGAAACCCCACTGAATTTATAAATAAAATTCTTCGTTAGAAAGTCCTCTAAATTTCCCGTAACATTTTCCCAAACCAACAGAAGTTATTCAAAAAAAAAACAAAAAGTGATTTTTCCCATGTACTTTAAAAAGGAAATAAATTTCGAGTGTCCAGCGGCACCTGTTAAAATCCAAATTTCGAAAAAACAAAAATATACAATTAATTCTTTTTAGATTTGGAAGCGAATTTTGGGGATCGTTGCCTTTTAGAAAAAAGTGATTCTGAACAACCCTACTGTACATATTTTCGATCGAGTGTCCGTCCGACCGTCGTACTTTTTTTCCCGCCAAAATAAGAAGTTTTGAACTCCAAAAGGGCATAAGTTTTCAGGTTTGGCACTCCAAAAGAGCATAAGCACCAAAGTTGGGCACTCCAAAAGGGAACAGGTACCAACTCGAATATAATATTTAAATATTTTAAATGCTACATTTAACAAGAAAAACAAAACTTTCTTTTTATGATTGAAAAACCTCCCATTATGAGCAAGCAATTCATGGTGAATTTATCTATAGTAAGTTCTTCGCAGCGGTATTTATGATATGATTTGCATGAAATATAGGCTACGACGACGGATTTTCTAATTTCATATTGTGAAATTTTATGGACTTAAAATTCAAAATGGTTTAACCTTGAACGCTTGACGAAGTTTCAAATTTACGAATTATAACTGAAAATATCGTAACAGATTCGTTGGATAATTTTCTACCCGGATGAAGTACTTGAGGTTCAGTTATCCGTCTAGCTGGACATATCGACGAAATTTGGCGTAAGTCTGGCCGGGCGTTTAGACACTTTGTTAAATTAAAATTCCACCGCACACTGTGGTTGAACAAAAAAATTGATTTTTAAAGTGTATGGAAAATTTTTATTTGAACAATTAGTTTAAATATGCCAGATACCGAAAAACTAAGCGCCATTCAGTTCTATAGAAAAAATGACATAAAATCCACGTATTGAACAATTTTCTGTGTTATCCAATTTGTTATATATTTTTCACATTTTTTCACTTTTGAGCCTTCTATCTGTCTCGTTACAAGTTCCTGGTCTTGGACTGATATATTTTATGTTAGAGTTGGAAAAAACTCTCGAATGTACCTTTTTTTTAATAATTCGAATTTTGAGAACGTTCTTCCCTACTAAAAATAAAGTCAGAAATCGTCACAAATGGTCGGAAGTTTTAACGATTTCTAAACATCCTTACGTGTAGATATGTTAATTCACCACCTATTAAGTAGTTCATCAATTAAAAATATGTTTTTTTTAATGTTCCATATACAGATTCTAAAGTTAGAAATTCTGAATCAATTGGTTTTAGCGATTTCAGGTACCTAAAAATGTTCCTAAAAAGATTAATATACGGATAAATATGATGTATCTCGTAAAGAGAAAGAAATATGTCAAATCAGACATTTTCAGATTCACCTTCAGAGTCATTTAGTATAAAAGTACATATTAATAATTAAATATACAGTAGCATCCAGGAGTTGAAACCTAAAAAATAGCAATAAAAACATGCACTCACTTTTCGTAGGATATCTCTGGAAAAAATAAGATAAAATTATTTTTTTTTAAAGCTTTGAAAAGGTTATACCAGCGCACAGTGAATTTAGTATATTCATACTGAATTCAATATACGGTATACTAAATTCAGTATGAATAGAAAGACAAGATGGCTGAAACTAACGTTCGGCAATTCGGTCGCTCTTCGAAGTTTTGAGTTTTGTGGAAGAAATCTCTTGAAAAGTTAATTTTCTTTACTAAGCGAGTGTTGAGTGACAGCTCTTTTAGAGTTCTACATATTCAAACCTGGGTTTTAATGTGAAGGATACGCACAAGTTCAAAAAGAAGTGATTACGCTTGCAATCATATTGCTGACTGGTGTCAATCTTGGTGTTTGTGCTCGTGAACTTTCTATTATTATTCAACTGGGTGAACGTTTTTTGCTGTTGAAACTCAACTATTTTTTTGAAGGCCCTAGGACTGCAATTTCTTTGAATTATCTGTTACAATCTTTTGTTGTATGAAATTAATGTGTAACGGTTCATCGTGAGTGTTAGTTCAATACAAAAACATTTCTCCAAAGTTTGTTGACACTCTCTTATAATGTCAAATACCAAATTGTCTGTTGACACGCCGGACACCCCCTGTCCCCACTGTGGTAGTAAGCCTCGCTCAGGAATCAGGTGTAGCGATTGCGGTACTCTATAGCACAGCCTTCATGGTATAGACTTATAGAGTCTATACCATGAAGGCTGTGCCGCTAGATATACCACATCTATCAATGAATCAATTGAAGCTACAATAACTAGGCTACTACAAAATAACCTTGATGACATTAAGGAACAACTTTCAAAAAACAAAAATGATCTCGAAAACTCTATTCAACAGTTATCAAGTAAATTGGATGTTGTTTCGGATCGTCAAAAAGCAACCGAAGAAGCCGTGGGAAGGATTAGTTCTCGATTAGATAATGTAGAGGCAACTCTTAACGGACATGGAGAATATAAATTCGACTCCTGAAACGAATGATATAGTAACAGAAGTTCTTGAACGCCAAATAGATCTAAAAACGGCATTTTTTATGGTATACCGGAATCTCTTGCTACTACTGCGGAAATGAGAATTGCAGTAGATAAAAGCATACTATCTAGCATTTTTGAAAACACTGAGGCATCATTAGAGGGTTTAAAAGTCTTCAGAGTGGGGGCGAAGTCAGAAACATCTTGCCGTCCAATCAAAGTCGTTTTTAATTACACTACCTCTGCTAGCAAGTTTCTGCGTAATAAACACAAATACGACGGACCATACACTTTCCACGCTGACCAAACATTGATGCAAAGGAACTACTTCAAGAAAATAAAACACGAACTACAGGATCTTTGCAGTAACGGCCAAGTGGGCAAAACCATTCGATTTTTAAACGGAATTCCCAAAATCGTTGATATCCGTTCCTCCAAGAAATCAAAAAACTGAAGAATGCCACACTGAAAACGTCTGATGCCTCGTCGACTACTGAAATCACCGTGTAGTACCAGAATGTACGTGGACTTCGTACTAAATTAAGTGAATTTTGCAACTCAGTCATTTTATCGTCAACTGATTTGGACGTCATAGTTCTGACTGAAACTTGGCTGCATCCAGGCATCAATGACGCTGAGCTGGGTCTTAACATCTATTGTATTTTTAGAAAAGATAGAGATGCATTTTCAAGCGTACATATAAGAGGTGGGGGTGTACTAATTGCAGTAAGTAAACAACTATGCAGTAGCATAATCTCAATTTCAGATAAATCTATTGAACAAATTTTTATTAAAATACAGGCTGCTTATAAAGAATACATAATAAGCTCCGTGTACATTCCTCCAGCTTCTTCGTATGATATCTATTTAAAACATACAACCACGACAGAAAGCATAATTAGTAAGTTTCCCCATGCTAACGTTTTGGTAACGGGTGATTATAATTTACCCGGCATTTGCTGGTTTAATGATGAGATGGGCGTTTCAATGGAGTCATTACATCCGGTTAATAATGTCATTTCGGCCGCTGCTGAATTAGTTGATAACACTTTTGGATTTTTAAATTTAAATCAAGTGAATGAGTTAACAAACAATAAAGGTAATCTATTAGATCTAATGTTTACGAATATTAAACAGCTGGACACTCAGGTCGCTGTAGATCCTTTAGTTCGTTGTGACGTGTTTCACCCTCCTCTAAATATTTACATTAAACAATCAGAATCACTTTCTAAAGTGACTGATTTTTTTATTCTTGATTTTGAGAATTCAAATTACACAGCGATTCAGGAATACCTAGCTACGGTGAACTGGCACTCCGAACTGAATGCTGAGAACATTGAGACGTCTATTGAACATTTCCACTATCACCTAAATTTTGCGATCCAAAAGCATGTTCCTAAGAAAAAAGTTTTCTTCTCTGCGTATCCTAGATGGTTTAACTTGGAATTGAAAAAATTGGTTTGCCAAAAAAAAAATTGCACATAAAAAATTTAAGCAGAGCCAAACTTTGATAGATTATGAATCCTTTAGTTCGTTAAGATCGGAATGTAATAGTTTAAACGCTATTCTCCCCGCTAACTACATTAGCAAAATAGAAAATAGTATCCAGCAGGATATTGGGGTCTTCTGGTGCTTCGTAAATAATAAACGCAGTGGGTCAATGATTCTCAACAATCTAATTCACAACGATACGAGTGTGTGCAATGGCACAGAAATTGCAAATACCTTTGCTGGATACTTTAAATCTGTTTACGTCGAAAACGCACTTCTGCAACATGTACTTATTGAAATGCATAACGATGTAATATATAATTCAGAAATAACTTCACAGCAAGTATATGATAAAATCGCGAATCTTGACCCGCATAAGGGCGTGGGAGCAGATGGAATACCTCCACGGGTTTTTATTGAATGCAATCCTCTTCCCTAAACGTTGGAAGTCCTCATTAATAATTCCTGTACACAAAACGGGCTCCCGCCAACATGTACAGATTTATAGGCCAATTTCCATATTGAATGTTGCTTCGAAAATCCTGGATAATATTATGGCTGATCGTCTTCAGTATTATTTTAAAAATATTTTCATTGAGGAACAGCATGGTTTTCGCCCAAAGAGATCCACAGTAACAAATCTCGCTGAGTTCAGACAATATCTTACTCAATGTTTAGAGTCAGGTTACCAAGTGGACACCATATACACAGATCTCACTAAAGCATTCGATCGCGTTAACCATGATTTGTTGTTATCAAAGTTGAAGGCTTACAGCGTAAATCGAGCGATGTTAAAATGGTTTGGGAGCTACTGGAAAGACAGATCTCAGTATGTGAAGCATGGTACTTTCGAATCTAACTGTTATTATCCAGCCTCGGGTGTCCCTCAGGGTTCTCATCTGGGACCAGTATTATTCCTTATCTACATTAATGATATCAAACACGTTATAAAATTTTCCAAATTTTTGTTATACGCCGACAACCTAAAACTGTTCTGTCGAATAGGATCGATCGAAGATGCCATGCTTTTGCAGCGAGACTTGGACTGCATTATTCAGTGGTGTAACGATAATGGAATGTTGATGAATGTAAAAAGTGTCATGCTATCACCTTCTCGCGCAAAACCCAAAATATTAATTACTGTTATCAAATTGATGGTGCTGTCCTCCAAGTTGTAACGAACATTAGCGACCTAGGAATCATTTTCAGCAAAGATCTTTCTTTCAATCAACAAGTTTCCAGTGTTTTTCTCAAAGCATCGAAACTACTCGGTTTTATTCTCCGAGTATCTAGCGAATTTCGTCAAATTTCTACTTTGAAAATGTTATTTACATCCCTAGTGCGTCCAATCTTGGAATATGAGTCGATTATCTGGGCTCCTTATCAAAGAAACCACAAAGAGAAAATTGAATCTATTCAGAATCGTTTTATGCGTGCGGTAGCTATTAAATTAAGGATACCAAAGGAGTCAGGTTACTTAATTAGTGTTTCAGAGTTTTTACACCTTGAATCACTGGACAATAGAAGAACACAGGCAGGTCTAATATTTCTGTACAAATTAGTAAACGGAATAATCGATAGTCCTGCGTTACTGCGACAGATTTCATTCAGGGTTGCACCGAGAACTTAAGGCATAATTTATTGTTTGAAATACCAGACCATAAAACTGATTATGGCTCCCACTCAACGCTTTCAGAAATTTGTAGATCGTTCAACTTTAATAACTTATAATTTGATGCTGATATCTTCAGTCAATCTTTGAGGGAATTTGTCACAACGATTCAATTTTTCGTTTCCGACTAGAAGACCGATCTCCCGGTTTATGCTCAAGCTTTAGCAATAAGATTTACGTTGCGATACTAAAATTTATATGTTGAAAATTTCAGCCTGAATTTAATTACTTTAAGTTACTTTATTATACAAACTTGATTGTTAATCATTACTTCTTAATCACTGTATTGTAAAAAAGGGTGTACACATACCGTTAATAAACTAAACTAAACTAAGATACTAAATTTACTGTACGCTGGTATACTAAATTTAATTGCATGTTGTTCATTCTTGCTTCCACTACATGTATACTAAATCTGGTACAGATTTTTTTAACAGAGAAAATTTTCACTGCTTCCCGAATTATCATAAAAACTGTAGAGGCGTGCGCAAGACTAGGTTGAGCGACGACTGCAGTTTTTGTTGTCTTGCACACGTCTCTACATTTATTATGATAATTCGAGAACCACTTAAAGTTTTAGATAGTTTTTTGTGCTTATTTTGAAGAGGAGATTTCAAGATTCGTCTTGCGTAACTCAAACATTTTTACCATCATTTTCCTAGCAGTTGAAGTTGAATCATGAAAAATTGGCGGAAATCAGAAAGTAGACCAATTCTCTTTTATAAATTATTATATTTTATTTTTTTTCGTAGATATCCTGCTAGAAGTGAGCGCATGTTTTTATGGCTGTTTTTCTGGGCGAACTCACATACCTGGCCTATACTGTAAGCAACAAGAGAACGTGAATAAATATGAATGAATAATATAAATAACCTGGCAAATATAAAAGAGATCAGCCTCTACGGCACTCTATTCTTGGAACCGTAATAAAATGATTATCCTTCTAATCAAAGTTTTGGCGATTTCTGAACATTTGCTGACAAATTCTGACTTTTTCTGCCGATATACGTTCATGTAGGTGTTGGCAGAAAACCCATAAGATAATTTTTCTTAAATTCAACAAAAAGTTCAAGCATATTCAGCATTGAAAAGGTTGGCACTTTTTTTAACTTCCAAAACTTTGGTGATTTTAATGATATTGAGATGAATTTTTTTCTATTTATAATAAGACGTAGTTTTGAAGAAATATTGGTGCAATTGCAGAATAGGGGCGTCACCTCTGTTTTGGCTGAAAAAATTTTTTTATTCGGCAACAAACTATTACAATCTTTAATTGGACAATAAATGAAGCGATTTGATAAGGATAACGTTTTAAATTATTGTTGCTTTTGTCACTACGATGTCTCAAATATGGGTCTGTCACGATATGTGACGAAAGGACGCCCTTGGCTATCGATGGCAATCGAGATATGTATGTCACAAAAATAAAAAATAGATATGCAATGGTCACAAAAATAATGTTGAATAAACCCCTACCCATTTCCAACGTCTTGTGGGGGCGGGAAGGCACCCCTCAGACTGGTCACAAAAATAATGTTGGTCAAATCCCTACCCCTTTCCAACGTCCCGTCTCCTCTTGTCTCAAGGGACCCATATTTGAGACATCGTAGTAACAAAAGTAACAATAATTTTAAACGTTTTCCTGATCAAATTGCTTCATTTATAGTTCAATTACATATTCCAATAGTTTTTTGCTGGAAAAAAAATTTTTTCCAGCCAAAACAGAGGTGACGCCCCTATTCTGCAATCTAACCGAAATATTTGTTGAAAAAAACATTTTAAAAACTTTTTGTAATTTTCAAAAACAAATGTTTAAATGTCAAACATAAAAATGGGATATCCCTTAGTTTTATAGAAATCATAAAAAATGTATAAAACTATGCAAACGATGTGAAAAACCATGTAAACGATGGACGAATATTATACACGTATGTGTATACGCCATGCGACGGCGTAGCTTCTTAATTATTTCTAGACAATTAAGAGATCCCATTTTCATTATTACAGGGCTTCTAGAGGACAATATAAGCTATCTATAAAACATTCAAGAAAATAAAAAATGAATTTTTCGCAAAAATTCGACTTGAAAATTTATTTTTGGAAAATCCAAAAAGTCCCAAAAGATTATTTCGACAACTCTCATATGCATTTCAAACCAGTGCTACATGATCAATGTAACTTGCACACCGACGCACGTAGCAACATTAAATTCACTCATATTTTATACGTTTTTTACAGTTATAAAGGGCGTATTCCACTAGAATAGTAATATCGTATTATTGCATAATATAAAATTACAATCGGCATGCAGAAGCACACCATTTGGAACTGTAATTTAAGGAAAACCATTTTTTATTATAGAATCAGTGGTATTAAATGTCAACTGAAACTATAATACAAGCAAAATGGCTCTATTGACATTTTTCTCCCTTAATTAGTATGTCTGGACATTTGTAGTACCACTCCGTTATAGGGATAATTAAATTGTTGACGGTTTACAAATAACTAAACAAAAAATAAAAATGAAGAATTGGTTTTTGAGGTTATGCTACTTACCCATAACTTGAACTCGACAAATGGCACAAGTGTCGCACTCGACATCCCAGCTCCACATGGCT
>CAKNXH010039875.1:0-10092 GCA_932178445.1 Andricus quercusramuli | reverse complement strand
ATATATATATATATATATATATATATATATATATATATGTGTGTGTGTGTGTGTGTGTGTGTTAAGATATTTATTTATATACTTGCATGCCTATACTAATTAATACTTGATAAATATAGAGCGAATATTGTGCACTGTGTAGTGCAGCTATATATATATATGTTACGGTCAATACGCGACGGCCGGGCATTTCGCGTATTGCCCGGTCAATACGCGAAGTGCCCAATACCGTTGGTCAAAACCCGAAGTGAGAGGAATTTTCGGGCTTTGCCCAAGCTCCGTTGGTCAGTACGCGAAATGCCCAACACTCATTGGTCAAGGCTGCACCTGAGACATTATTCAGCATGAAAGCGGCAATATATCTTATTATTTATTACATATTCCGAGATGTATTCGATGCCATTGAACGTAGTATTTTGTGTTTCTAGCTCTATGTTGCTTATACTGAGATTCAATTGTATTTTTGAATGAAAACTCTAGGAAAGAAATTTAAACTTTTTTTGCAAATAGAAACTTTCATTGGAAATTAAAACTGTAAATATAAATCGCAAGAGTAATTATAACAAGAAGTAATTGATGTCATCTTTGCTGAAGCTGAACTTTAAGAACATAATTATGGCAGGTTTTTTGTATCTTATTCAACAGAAATATAAAGAAAAACTTTGCACACTTTTGAAAAAGTTTCATATTTATTTTGTTTCTTACAAAACGCAGAATAAGGCTAATAATAATAAGGAAGCGATATACATAATATTTGAATTTAACAAAACATTTCTAGTGTAATTATTTGTTATAGCATGAACTAGATGAATGGCATTTTGGAATACAACGCAGATTTTTTCGTTTACATTTACGAGCATTACTGGTGCACTTTTTATTGAAAAATACGTGATTTTTTAACGAAATACTTCAATTAAAAAAAGAGATAAATATTTAATCAAATTTTTGGTTAGAAAAATATAAAAAAAAAGTTAAATTTTCAACAAAAAGAAATGAATTTTGAACAAAAGAATTCAAGTTTTAATCAAGTAGTAGAATAAATAGCTGTGAATTCGATCTCGAGTGTTTCCACTTTGTTTGTATTTATAATTATATGGTGCTCATTTCACGAGCACTTTGCTTCCCGTTAGCAAATGTATTTGCTTCCTCATAGAGGAAGCATTAGTTTTTTTTTTCAATAATAGACAAACCAAAGTTTTCATTTTGCTCAATTCAAAAATAGAAATTTAGCAAAAATGAAAAATTACAAAATAATACAAAAAAATTTTTAAATACAAAGACAAATCAGACAAATCAAATCTTGCGTTCGAAATAATAATTTTTTGAGCTGGAAAAGGGAAAGGAAAAGTTATGTCGCACCCTATCCCTTTCCCAGCTTAATGATTTCTTCACTAAAATTGTCATAATATTACTCTATTTGAAAATTTATGATCAAAAACTCTTTTCTATTCATGCATCAACTTTAAATTATGTCGATGAAAAAAGTTTTTCTGCTTGAAACTGATGATTTAGATATTATAAATGAGCAGGACTTTCCTAATCTGCAATAAAATTCTTATTATAGATCAATCGATTTGCCTCGAATCAAGAGATTTTTTCTGTTCTTGCATCAACTTTGAATTATGCTAATGAAAACAGTTTTACTATAAAAAACCGATTTTCAAAATATATAAACTATCATAACTTCCCTACTCTTTGATAAAATGCATTATTATTATAGGTCAATCGATTCGTTTCGAACCAAGGAATCTTTTATATTCTTGCATCAACTCTGAATTATGCTAGTGGAAAAAGTTTTACTATAAAAAACCGATTTTCAAGATATATAAATTACCATAACTTCCCTACTCTTCAATAAAATGTATTAAAATTATAGGTCAATCAATTCGTCACGAGCCAAGGAATCTTTTACATTCTTGCATCAACTTTGAATTATGCTAATGAAAAAAGTTTTACTATAAAAAACCGTATTTTCAAATATTATGCATTACCATAGATTCCTTACTCTTCAATAACAATGATTAATATTATAGGTCAATCGATTCGACTCGAATCAACACACCTTTTCTGTTTTTGTATCAACTTTAAATTATGTTAATGAAAAAAGTTTTATTATAAAAAACCGATTTTCAAAATATATAAATTACCATAACTTCCCTACTCTTCAATAAAATGTAATAATATTATAGGTCAATCGATTCGTTTCGAACCAAGGAATATTTTATATTCTTGCATCAACTTTGAATTATGCTAATGAAAAAAGTTTTACTATAAAAAACCGATTTTCAAAATATATAAACTACCATAACTTCCCTACTCTTTGATAAAATGCATTATTATTATAGGTCAATTGATTCGTTTCGAACCAAGGAATCTTTTATATTCTTGCATCAACTCTGAATTATGCTAGTGGAAAAAGTTTTACTATAAAAAACCGATTTTCAAAATATATAAATTACCATAACTTCCCTACTCTTCAATAAAACGTATTAACATTATAGGTCAATCAATTCGTCACGAGCCAAGGAATCTTTTACATTCTTGCATCAACTTTGAATTATGCTAATGAAAAAAGTTTTACTATAAAAAACCGTATTTTCAAATATTATGCATTACCATAGATTCCTTACTCTTCAATAACAATGATTAATATTATAGGTCAATCGATTCGACTCGAATCAACACACCTTTTCTGTTTTTGTATCAACTTTAAATTATGTTAATGAAAAAAGTTTTATTATAAAAAACCGATTTTCAAAATATATAAATTACCATAACTTCCCTACTCTTCAATAAAATGTATTAATATTATAGGTCAATCGATTCGTTTTGAACCAAGGAATCTTTTATATCCTTGCATCAACTTTGAATTATGCTAATGAAAAAAGTTTTACTATAAAAACCCGATTTTTAAAATATTATTGAGTGCTAGAAAAAAATGCAATAAATATTTTTAGAAATCCTCTAGTCAGTTTCAAGATATTAGTGAGGAAAAAAAACTCTTCAAATTTCATCAATATATCTGCAACTGTTTTCTAGTTATCGTTTTCACAAAAAAGCGTGACATCCACACATCCACACACACATCCGGACAATTGCTTAGAACATTGTATTAGACATTTTTAAATTAGGGAGGGTTTAATTAAATGAATTTAAAAATTTTGAAAAATGTTACCATTACAAAGCTTCCTCTATCAGAAAGCAAAATAATAAAGAATGAAAATAATGAATAATATATAATAGTAATAAAATAATGAAGAATAAAAAAGATTAATTTTCTACAAAAAGAAAGTTATATATATAGTCTTTATTTGTATAAGAATCACTGATTCATACAAAGAAGTTACAGTTTATAATAATAACAATTATCATTACATAAATTTTAACTGTTGTTATTTACACACCTTCAAAGATTTGAATTATAAATATATTTGCCTTTCTAATATCGGAAGCTTCTGGATTATCAAAAATTGTATGCCAAGCATTTCTCGTTTCTTGAACAGATGAACATTTACTTATATATAATTGTTGTTCGGAAGGAAAAGCATTACATTCTATCAATAAATGATATACGTGTTCGGAGTTACAAATATCCTGATAGCAGTAATTACAAAAATCCTTAAAATCTATCCTGTGCGCATCATTTTTTATTATAATTCTAGGCTGAAATCTGTTAATTAGACGCAATTGGGAGATAACTCTGATAAATTTGAGCGGAATTCTTACAGTCAAATACTTTTGAGGCCCATCCTGCAAAGTTAGGTGTGGATAAAGTATAAGAGCAGAGGACGACTGGGCTCTCTGAAGATCTATCTGGTGAAGCTTTTCGTCATACTTTCTTATTCAAGCCATTTTATGGTCTTGTAAGTAGGAGAGAGAAAGATAATCCCATTCGTCCCCCGTCCCTATCTCCAAAAAAATATTCTTAACCTGGTAGGCCCAATTATATTTTTGCTTATTAATTCTGGTTGTTTTCAATTGATCTAGTTCCCTTAACCTTAAATAACATTTTATCGGGTATCGATCATCAGGCATCTGCAAGATTTTTTCGATCTAATTAACCCGTAGTGGTCACACTAGGTCCAGTGGACCCCAGGCTTGATATTGATAAAATTGATAACTTCAAACTGTAAAATAAATATACTTTTTTCGAAGCTTGTTATAATACTATTTTTTCTTCAAACTATAATATTTTGAGAGTAAAACGCAGAAAGCGTTTTTGCTCAATCTCAAAAATTGAAATCTTGATGAATATTTTTGTGAAAAAAGTCAAATTTCTCGAAAAAAAATGTTTCTCGCGTTTTTCAACATAAAAAAATTTGAAAAGGAACAAATTATTGGATTATGAAGAGGAAGTCTTCAGCTAAATTCCAGTTCAAGGTTTGAGTCGATACATAAAAAAGAACGCAAATGGCAACTGTTTTTCTGCGTGGGGTCCATTGGACCCAGTGTGACCACTACGTTATTTTTAGGAGGTGTGACCACTACGGGTTAAGAATTAAGTTGAAAACTCGAACCGCTAGCTGAGAGGCACCAGTCTCCATTCTAATTGCATATCCTCCAGTACTTTTTGGTGCATGAAGGATTCTCTTAAAAAATGTCTGAATTTTTTCAATTGTCTCAAAATATCGCAGAATCCATATGTGCGCACCGTACATTAAAATACTATTCACAAGGCTTTGAAAAAGTCTAACAATAGGATTCCAGGATTCAAGTTTCAATCTATGAATCAGAGAAATTCTAGAGTTCAAAGCTATATTAGATTTACTTACAGCTGTGTTCATCGCATTTACAAAAATCGCAGATTGACTGAAAGGTGTCCCTAGATAAATATAACTCTTAAGAATTTCCACTTCGCAGTCACCGTACATAAAAGGTGAATGTTTTTTATTATGTCCATGGCCAGGTAAATTTTTATAAAATTCATAACTAATTCCGTCCGGCCCTAGAGCTTTATTATACTTACAATTCTTTAAACTTGAAATAGTCTCCTCCAAAGTAATATGCGAGTCAAGATAAGGATTTCGTGAATCGTTAATTCATAATATATAGTTATCAAGATCCCGGGCAGGATATATAGATCGGAAGTATATATCCCACGTGTCTAGATCTATGCAAACCCCATTTGATAATTTGGGTTCGAAAGTATGAACTATCTTCCAAAGCTGCTTAGAATCCTTAGCCACCGCAAGACAGTCTAACAGAGATTTTTTATGCGACTCTTTTTTTGAATAACAGTAACTTCTTATATTCTTTTTTGTAGTCCGCATAAATTAACAAAGTATCTGGTTTTAAATGTTCCTGTTCACATTTTTTTAACATTTACTTCAATTCTCTTCTGCTGTTTTTACAATCCTCATCAAACCATGGCTTCGAAAAACTGAGCTTTTTACTTGGCGTTACAATCATCCCTAACTGAGTTGCTGTATTTGTGATAGTTTTGATTAAATTTTTTTTCAAGATCGTCTACTGACAAATTCCCATAATTAGAATCCGAAGGGTACTGAATATTTTCTCTATATTTTTCGTTTTTCCATTTAAAATAAGGATCACTTTTTATGTTAATACAATCAAATGCCGAGTCAGCCAGGAAAGTTATCGCTACAGGGAAATGATCAGATCCCGTCGGGACCCTTAAAACTTCAAAATTATCAATTAGTTGAGCACCCGTGGTATTAATCCAAGCCAAATAAATAATCGAACAACTTTTCCCTCTAAAGAAGGTATATTGAGCAGGACAATCACCCCTAGTTCTTCCGTTCAAAACAAACAAACCATTTTTTTCAAAGCATTCAACCATCAATTTGCCTCTTTTATCTTGTTCAGGGTCCAGACTTGACCTAACGTTAAATATGCTCCTATTATTATAGACAATTCCTTCCTCTAATTGGTTTAAATCTCGAACTTTAGAATTAAAATCCCCTCCTATTATTATAGGCCAATTTGGATATTTTATGGAAATATCATAAATAACTTCATTTATATTATTTAAAAAGTTTACAATATTAGAGCCTGGATTAGAGTATATTGATCCGAGTATGATATTGAAAGAATTATTTTTTATTTTGACAAAGATATAGTCATCAGCCACACATATAGTTTCTGTTTTGTAATTACCCGTGTTTGTGATAATGAGTAGACCTACCTTTGCTCTTCCCATTGTTGATTCCTTCGTTGCTACATTGTACGTCACTTGACAGTCGGAGTTTCGATGTGGATAAATAATTTGGGGGGGAGAAGTAAGCCACGTCTCACTAACACATATAATATCCTCAGTGGTAGTATGCGTATAAATGTCATCAAAATTCTTAAATCCTCTGGCATTCCAGAAAACAACTCTTGGCGATGATTTTGATAGAGCATCCCTCATGCTCTCGGGACCATCTTGAGCTCTCCTCCTTTCGGGACCTCCTTTAAAAACTTCTTAATTGTTTTGTCCTTATGAATGTGTTTGGGTTTCTTATTGTTATCGACATTAGGTGATATGATTTTAGGGGGCGTCCCCTTTTCCTGCCTGTTGTAGAGCTTGTCGAAGCCATTGAGTCACCACCATCAGATTGATATCCATCACCATTATTTGCTGCAAGCAACTTTTCTATGGATGATAAATCATAGTAGTCGTTGTCCATAAGAAGGCGATTTCCCTTGATAAGAGAAGATTTTCCAAATCGTTCCAATTTAAGTTGGTATTCTCTCAGCTTCTTACGTGTGTGTGAGCTTCTTACTTATGAGTGAGATCATTTGAGAAGGTCACCTTAAGAGACCGCAGATTTTTTGCATTTTGAAAAATCTTCTCTTTGTATCTCGAATTAGTAAATGAAACCAAAACTGGTCTCGAGCCTTGAATTTTTCCAATCCTTATGACCTTTTCGATACAATCATTTGGTATGTCAATATTAGCCTTCTCGAAAATGGTATTAATAGTATCAGAGAGACGGTTATTGCTGGTAAGATCATCCTTCACGTTATAGAGTACGATGTTTCTGGCTCTTTCTCCAGCTTCTATGAAACCAAGTTTTTTTCTCCATGGTGCTTACTTTATTTTCCAAAAGAAGATTCTTCTCTTCTAGGAGAATACATTTCTCTTTGTAAACCTGGAGCTCCTCCAAAATTTTTTCCTCCAATTTTTTCAAGGTCTTAGTATCTTCGATCACCAAGCTCACTTCCACATTTGTTATTTTAACTTCTTCTTGCACAGATAACAATAAATTTTTCAGCTCTTGGTTGGTCGTCATAATTTCACTTTAAAGTCCAAATACACACTTTGGTATGAAAAGAAACAAACAAATTTTAGGGAGCGGACCCCAAACACGTCCGACCGAAACGAAGGCTACAGCTGAACCTCACAAAAAGAAAGTTAATTTTAGCTAAATACAGGAATTTTCAACCAAATGTATTTTTTATGTTTCTTAAATGTTAAAAAAAAAACATAAATTGTAACTGTTTTAAAATGTAACTTTTTCTTAGTTACTTTTGTATTTGTAAAATATTATCATTCTGAACTAAAATAATAAATCTTCAACCAAAAAATAATAATGTTCAATAAAAGAGTTCATCTTTTAACCAACTATTTTAATTTGCCACCAAAAGAGAATAATTTTCTACAAAATACATGAATTTCCAACGAAATATTTGAATTAAAAAAAAGAGATAGATATTTAATCAAATTTTTTGTTAGAAAAATAATTGCAACAAAAAAGTTAAATTTTCAACAAAAGAATGAAACTTTTAACAAATATTTCCATGTCTTGCTTCACTATTTTCAACCAAGTAGTAGAATAAAAATAAAAAATAATAATGAACAATAATAATAAAATAAAAATAATAAAGATAAAAAAGATTAATTCTCTACAAAAAAAAGGTTAGTTTTAACAAAATACCGGAATTTTCAACCAAATGTATTTTTTATGTTTCTTAAATGTTAAAAGAAAATTATAAATTGTTACTGTTTTTGAAAGTAACTTCTTCTTGGTTGATTTTGTATATTCAGAATAATAGCATTTTGAACTAAAATAATAAATCTTCAGCTAAAAAATAATGATTTTCAATAAAAGAGTTTATCTTTCAACCAGCTATTTTAATTTGCCGCCAAAAGAGAATAATTTTTAACAAAGTACATGAATTTTAACCAAATACTTGAAAAAAAAGAGATAAATATTCAATCACATGTGTGTAATGAAAATAATTTAAGAAAAAAACGAATCGTCACCGTTTCAGAATTTAATTTTTACTTATAGTTACTTTTATATTTTGAAAATACCAGCCTAATCGATCGCGCGCTTCCCGCGCTTATAGTTTTTCAATTAAAGAAAAAATAATTCTCAATGAAAAATAAAAAATTATATTTTCGACAAACTATCGAACACTTAAATTTGAGCTAAAGTTATATTTTAGGCATTTGACGTTCCATGAAAACGAGGTTAAATACAAGGAAGTAAGTACTATCAGTCTGTTTTTAAGATTAGATAAATATAATTTTCCCAAGTTTCTTGATAAAACTGAAAAAATTGACGATTTCAGATACGTTGAAAGAAAAACCTGGAATTTTCTTTTATTTTATAGGACTTTACCCAATTTTTGGGGGAAAAATATATTTGAAAAATATTTTATAAGTTTTCGGAAATCTTTTGAAGTTTCAAAATGTTTTCAATCTCTTAAAAACTCTCAAGAATCCTAAATATCTTTTGAACTGACTAGAAAATTGATTAAAACCTTCAAAAAATTCTGCAAAAAAATTTCAGGAATCTTTTAAAATTATTTGAATTTTTCATAAAATTTTTTTAAAATCATAAAAAATTTGTCTTCAAATCTTTTAGATTATTCAAAAAAAATGCATGCACGAACTTAATTCCAAATTTGTGAATTACTCTCACAAATACCGACAGAAAATTTTGAACTATAAGAAATAGTTTATTCGTTCCCGTTCGGTGTTTATTTTACAACTGACCTGCAGGCAACTTCCTACCCCAAACCTCACCATTTACGTTTATTATACGCATATTGCCGTTTTCATGCTGAATAATGTCTCAGGTGCAGCTTTAACTAATGAGTGTTGGGCATTTCGCGTATTGACCAACGGAGGTTGGGCAAAGCCCGAAAACTCCTCTCACTTCGGGTTTTGACCAACGGCATTAGGCACTTCGCGTATTGCCCGGGCAATACGCGAAATGCCCGGCCGTCGCGTATTGACCGTAACATATATATATTAGGGTGACCAGAAAAAAACACTTTTGATTTTCTTAGGAGTGAAGGGCGAATAACGGTAGTTTATGCGATTGTAGAATCCAGATTTTTTAATTTTTTATTTTAAACAATATTTAGAGGTGGCCCATCGCCTTTGAAGTTCTTATGTAATTAACATGGGTAAAATCAACTTCTTTTTTCATTCAAGATTTTAACCACGAAGTTATCCACTTTTTAATTTGAACTTTCAATATGTTGTTCTTGAGGTTCTCTGAGTCCACATAAAAATATTCTTTTAATTAAAAATTCGTAAAAAGCATTAATTTCGGTTGCTTGAAAAGTGCCATTTTACTGTTTTCTACTGTTTTCAAAGACTAATAACTGCTCTTATAATATATACCTCATATTGAAATTTTAAGAATATTTTCGTGGAAGGTTCAAGATAACATTTCCTGAAAAAGCAGATTAGGAAAAGTATAAATAAGCGTGCAATGATGAAAACAAATCTGAGTATATTTTTGAAATTTGATAGGTCCACGACTTAAGCTGTTTAATTTTCGGGGCGGAGCGCTCATCAGCTCAGCCATAAAGGTCCATCACAGTGGGTCTTGACACCATAAACTCATAAAGCAGTCCCATTCTCAGCAAGTTTTTTTAGGCACATTTCCCTTTTTCAGAAAAGTGGATAATAATAATTCAGGGTACTCTAACTAATCCTGTTATAAAGTCACATCGATGCCTTACGATCGCCTCTTCACTTACCGGAATTGTCAGCTTTTGCAATGACAACTTTCAAAGACGATGGGCCACCTCTAAATATTGTTTAAAACTGAAGAAAAAAAACATGGCTTCTACAATCGCATAAACTACCATTATTTGCCCTTCACTCTTGAGAAAACCGAAAGTGTT
>CAKNXH010039874.1:0-10862 GCA_932178445.1 Andricus quercusramuli | reverse complement strand
AAAAGAAACAAAGGACAACGCAGTATCCACTCGCTGATTCCAGAATCGCAGCAGATCAAAACCAGAAAAGAAAACAAGGGACAACGCAGTATCCACTCGCCGATTCCAGAATTGCAGCAGAGCACAACGGGAAGAAATTCAAGCAAACTGTAAGTAATAAGTTTTAGAGTGTAAGAAGTGCTTAGATTTTTTTGTAAAGTTTAAAGATATTTGAAGGGCAAATTTTGTAACTAAAATCACAAACTTTGTTTCCAAATACTACTAAACTTCAGGCTCACGTCCGTACACATGCTCATGGAGCTCCCTGGCCTCTGTGCCCGTCAATAAACAAAAAAAAAACCACCTGAAATTTCTTGGCATTGTTGTAGCACGATCTCAAGAAACCAAGGTTTAAACGTGAAAAATGTTACGAACTACGAATTGAAACATTCTCAGAGAAATCAGGACTTACTAAAAATTAACCAATTATTTACTACTTGCAAACCAATTTGAATAATTATAGTATACAGCCCGCAAAAGAATTCACATTAGGAAAACTTTTTACTGAATTTAAACAAACTGGCTTTTCAATTATATAGAAGTAACGAGACTGATTATAGTACTGACACAACTGACACTGAAATAGAATCATCAATAGACGAAATAACCTCACGTTATCAAACAACAAGTATGACAAGTGAAAACTCAATCTCGAACCCCTTACCTTCCCCAATATCCTCTCAAACAGGAATCGAAGCGGTATTACAAACTATTTTGAAAAGACTCGAACTGATGGATCCTAACTTCGATATTCTACAAAAGGAAAACGGTAATAGAATTACGGAAATTCAAAAGTTAGCACGACTAGCAGGTTCAAAAGGAGAAGTAGAGACGGATAGAGGCCCTGAAATAACAGACGATTTAGATGAAGATTACGACCCGAAACCTCGAAAGGAAGAGAGATCAAGGCAATGGATTTCGGATAATAGAAGCGCGATAGCCCGTAACTCAGATTTTAAAAATAACTCGAATAAAGCTTCCGAAAATAAACCTAAGGCTGAAATAGAGTGCATTCCAGCAAAAGATGTAATAAGAACCATTAGAGAAATTACCGGTCACGATGACATAGGCGTAGAGGATTTTATAAAATCTATTAAAAAGGGTCGGAAGAGGTGTACGCAAGAAGACCTATTATTAGATTTCATAATAGCTGAAAAAATTACAGGCAACGCGGAAAGAGCCATTCGATATACCAGCATAAAAACATTCGATGACTTGTTACATGCATTACGGCAGAATCTTTCCCAAATAGGTTCGGTATCAACACTTAAATCCAGATTAGAAAGTTGTTGACAGGGAGGGACAGACAGAGCTAGTTCAAAATTTTCGTCTGAGATTTGAACAAATAGTCAATGAACTAAAATACGCGGTACAAAGTGAGCACTCGTCAGGCAACGAAAGGAAAATCGCCCCAAATATAGAGGACAAAGAATGCCTGAAGCGATACCTACTGAATTTGAAATGGGAAATCGGTCTTCAAGTGAAAGCCCAAAGACCTTCAAGTCTAATAGAGGCTCAAAATCAGGCTATAGAAACCGAAATGTGGCTGCGTGAAGCGCAGCCCACGCGAACACTTATTGCCCCACTCACATCTAAATCAGCATATCGCCCGGTGCCAAGAACAAACGCAACACCAACATCTAAAGTACCTAATCATTCCATGCCGCTCTCCAATAGATCCGAAATGAGGTGCTATAAGTGTAATAAGATTGGACACATGTCGAATCAGTGTGTACAGAAACAGTAGACAAATTTCCGAATACTTTAGGACAGAAGCGTCCACCCAACAGGGTGAACAACATCCAAGAGAATCAAGAAAACTACTTAGATTCAGAAGACATGACCCAAGAAGAGGAGAACGAACAGCTAGACTACGAGAATTCAGCCGAATCTCTGCAATTAATGGAAGATTGCAGTATATTATCGGGAGACATCGAGACGGGAAGCAATATAAACTATAAGTAGATTCAGGAGCGTCAATTAACGTTATAAAAAATTCGCATGTTCCAATAAACTCAAAAAAGATAGAATTTAAAAAGAAATTCTTAATGGGTAAAGACAAACACTTGTCAACACAAGCAATTTATATTACTTATTTAAAAAAAAATCATCTCTTCCATATTGTCGATGACGATTTCCCTCTCCCAGAAGAAGGAATAATAGGCCTACCTTTCCTTTAACTTTGCAGAAGATATGCTCTCACTCCTAAATATTTAATTTTGGAAAATAAAAAACTACCCCTTCATGATGACGGAGAATATGTTTCACAAAATACAAGTTTAATCTGTAAAATTGAAATGGAAGAAAACAATGAAGATATCTGGATAGAAAATGAAGAAAACATCCCCGACGGAATTTATCGAATTAAAAATCATAAAGTTCCCATACCATTTTTTAACTACAGTGAAAACCCTATCCAACTTCCTACCAACATCAATTATGAAAAATTCTGTCTATTGAATCTCGGGACGTGATTCAATCTGAAAGAGGAAGTGAAAGCAAGACACCTGAAGTACCTTACCCAACAAGTCGAATTTGCGAACTATTAAAAAATTTCAGATTAACACATCTTGAAAAAAGGATCAAAGAAGAAATTGAAAAAGTAATAATAAAATACAATGAAATCTTCACAATACCTGGGGACCCTTAACCTTGCGCAAAGTTAACTCATCATACAATAACTCTTAATTCAGGAAAGATAGTAAATTTAAAATCACACAAACATCCTGAAGCCCATAAACAATTCATTGAAAAAGAATGCAAAGAACTACTTGCGAAAGGAGTTATAAGTCCATCAGATTCACCATACAATTCGCCCCTTTGGGTTGTACCAAAAAAAAGGAAATAAATTAAGAATGGTCGTTGATTACAGGCAAATTAATAAGGACACGGATCGAGATGCATATCCGTTACCTGTTATCGATGATATACTGGATCAATTGGGCCGAGCAAAGTTTTTCTCAGCATTTGATATGAGTGCGGGTTTCCACCAAATTACAATGGATGAAAAATCAGAAAAATATACAGCATTCTCCACGAACCGAGGGCATTTTGAATATAATAGAATGCCTTTCGGCCTCGAAAACGATCCAGCTACATTCCAAAGAATGATGGATAGTGCTTTTAGAGGACTGATAGGTGAAAAGTGTTTTGTTTACATGGATGATATAGTAGTATTTGGAGCAACTGTTGAACAACATAACAGAAATTTGCTCGAAGTATTCGAAAGAATCAAACAACTAGGACTGCGCTTAGAACCATCAAAATGTGAATACCTCAAACCCGAACTTGAGTACCTAGGTCATGTAATAACAAAAGACGGGGTTAAACCAAATCCAGCGAAAACTGAATGTGTAAAAAACTTCAAGATACCTACTACAGTCAAACAAGTACAGTCGTTCCTTGAATTAGCCGGTTACTACAGAAAGTTTATGAAAAACTTCTCGAACATCTCTAAACCTTTAACAAACCTAACACAAAAAGAAACTATCTTTGATTGGCCCCCAAATGCCAGGAAAGCTTTGACAAACTCAAAGAACTTTTGTGCAATGCATCCGTTTTGCGTTTTCCTAACTTTAATGAACCATTTAAACTTACAACCGACGCATCAAACCTAGGTCTCGGCGCTGTACTTTCTCAAGCAAATCACCCGTGCCTTTTTATATCTAGAACCCTCAATAAAGCAGAGGAAAATTATACAACATCCGAAAAGTAACTACTGGCCATCGTTTGGGCTTGTAAAAGGTTAAGACAATACCTTTTAGGTCAAAAATTCATTATCCAAACTGACCACAAAGCTTTAGGCTGGTTGCATATCGTAAAAGACCCAAGCTCTAGATTACTTCGATGGAGATTACGCCTTGAAGAATATAAGTATGAAATACAATATGTTGAAGGCAAAGAAAATAAGGCTGCCGACTGTTTATCAAGACTCTTCCCAATCCATGAGAGTGACTTACTCCAGGAAGCACTTAAAAACATTGATCTTGAGACAACTGAAGAAGAACTACCAGGCATTGAAGAATTTGAAAATGTCGATCCAGAGACAATCGAGGAAGAACTACCAGATATCGAGATGTTTGATATCCCCGAAAATCGCGACTTGAATACGCCAGTACCAGAGAAACCAGTGATTATAGACGATATTATAATAATAAAAGAAAATAGAATAAAATTACCGCACAGACGAATGAGAGAACCGTCCTTGGAACCCGAAGAAGGACAACAGCAAAGTGGAGAATCTCAAAAAGTAGCAATAGAAACAAAAGATGACCAACTTTATGAAAAGTTCTGCGAATGGAAAGAGAACCCAGTGATTAACGATAGAGTAAACGTCAAACCAAATGCAGAAGGCAAACTATGGAAAAAAGTGCCAAAAACAAGTATGCCCGACTATGACGAAGAAAACTGGTTACGCTAACTAGGATGGTTAATAGAGGAAACTAAAGACAGAAAATTAACTATAGTGAGACTCATTTTTGGTGACCCTACCTATACACCTCTGGAAAAGGAAACACTTTTAGAAATGATTCAATACCTGTCTAACCATTACCCGGATACTGGATTCCACGCATGTTTTAATAAAACTAGAGAACTAACTAAGGAAGAGCGAAAGGTGATTGTTAAAGAAGCTCACGCCAATCACATTGGTGAAAAGAACACGATCCAGCGAGCTAGAGAGATAGGAGAATGGAAAGGTATGGATGAAGACATAAAAAAATATGTGAAATCCTGCCCTATCTGTCAGCTTCAAAAAACAGTAATAATCACTAATCAAGCTGAAGCCATTATCCCAGACATACCAACAAAACCCAATGAAAAAATTACATTAGATGTATTTGGTCCACTTCCTGAAACCCATTCAGGCAATAAATATATTCTGAGCTTACAAGATAGATTGACTAGGTATACAATTTTAGTCCCGATGAAAAACGAAACGTCAGAATCAGTGATACAAAGTATCATTAACCATTATATATATACTTTCGGAGCCCCAAAAACAATACTCAAGGATCAAGGTACGAACTTCCTGTCAGAATGGATGCAACAATTCGAGGAAGCCTTAAGAATTAAACATGTAAAAACAACATCTTTCCACCCACAAGCGAACGGAAATATAGAAAGGATGCATTCGACTCTTAAAAATCTTATTAAAACATCAATGGAGGAAAACAATAAACAATAGGATGAGAATCTTAAGTTCATTAACTTTGTCATAAATACTTTGAAAAACTCTACTACCGGACTTTCACCGTTTGAGATGACATTTGGACGAGACCCCAATATCCCTTCGGCTATACCCAGGTCTCCAACCCTAACCTATTCCGAGTTAGTGAAAAAATGGAAAATAAAACATGAAAAAATTCTCAGAAAAGCCAAGGAAAGAATAGAGTTAGAGTTAGAATAGAATAAAAAACGATCCGACGAGAAAACAGTAAGGAGCCATCCTGTCTACGAAATAGGAAGCATGGTCAAATGGAAAAACATTGAATTCACATTGACCAGGTAATGCCCTATTTTGTTTCAGAACAATGTGGATCACCCTCCTAATTTTTGGATTATTCCTTAACACAATTCAGGCCAACTATACAGTACAGGAACTAAACGGGAACATCTATATGGAAGAATTGAGCAAAGTCCATCTTTTTCACGAAGAATGGAGATTAATCATCGGAGTAAACTGCACAACAATTGAGCAAAGAATAATAGCTTTAGATCAAACCATACTATTAGCTGAACGAGCTTGCGGATGCAACTGCACCTCAAAGGATGAATTGAAAATAATAAAAGAACGATACAATAGACTTACTTCTAACATTTCTATCCTCCGTAAACTATTAGGAAATCAAAGATACAAAAGGGGACTTGCAAACATTGTTGGAGACATTTCCAAAACCCTTTTTGGAACTCTCACTGAATCAGACTTCACCCAAATAAATTCAGAATTTGATAAAATATATAATGACAATAAAAATATAGCCACAATACTGACTAACCATACAAAAATCCTCAAGCTTATATTAGATACCTCCTCAACGGACTATAAACTCTTACATGATAAAATAGGAGAAGAATCCGAAACTGCTAAAAAAACTGAGTCAAACAGTACATTCAAACACTAAAGACAACTTCATTAATGGTAAATTAATTGTAGCCACCCTCCTAGTAGATGAAATGAATGAAGAAATAGACACGGCTATCAACGCCATCAACGATGAGAAACATGGGATTGTACACCCTCAACTACTAACACCCAAAGTTATGAGAGAGATAATAGCAGAATTTGAAGCTTATCATAGAACCAGATATCATTTCGATAATGCCGAAGAAAATTACCAGCACATAATCGAAATCAGTTCCATCAACGAAGCAATAATCCAAGGACTGTTTACTTAGATAATTGATATTCCAGTTTTAGAAAAAGAAGAAGGATCCCTGAAGAGAATAGTCCCAATACCAACCAAATTCAAAAAGGTATTCCTTTCTCTAATCCCTAATTATAATTTCATAATTACCTACAAAGACAGCTATGTACCAACTGACCAAAAAACAATAGATAAAAGTAAAAATGTTGGTGAATATAAGATCCTCTAAAGAAACCAACCTAATTTGCGTGTATCCGATACGAAAACCTGTGAAGCTAGTCTACTACGTAGATATGCAGAACCTATATGTACACAATTTTCTCACTTATTACACGAAGAAACATTTATACCAGTAAAAGTAGGTTATATCATTATACCAACGACTATTATTAATTTGGACATTGCCTGCGAAACAACGGTTTCATCTATTCAAATAGAAGTTAACACCTTAATTTCAGGAAGTAATTGCCAAATTTATAATAATGAAGATAAATTAGACTTGCCTAGAAAACTAGAAACGTCCAAAATTATCACTATTAATGTAACCTATGATTTACAAAATAACCAACAAGATTTAGATAACTTAGAAGCAAGACTGATACAAATGCCTAAACAACTAAGTACTGACGAACTTAGAAATGCACGTCTGAGCTGAGACGATACCCAAAATATGCTTGAACGTATATCTACACATAGAAGATTCAAAACCTGGAAAGAAACGGGTCTTGAATGGTTGAACTACATAGGTTACATAACAATAGCCTTAGCTACTTTCTACTCTTTGAATAAATGTGGAATTTTTAATTATATCTGTAAAAGTATGCCTAAGAAAATATGTTTACTATGTATCAAGAATAGGGTAGAGGATCAACCGCATGTAGTATCATACTCCGCAGAAACACAACTCCTTACAGAGGGTATCCTCCCAAATATTATGAAAAGTAGAAAAGTAATGATATAATTTCGAGGACGAAATCTTGTCTAGAAAAGGGGGTGTTACAATAGCGACTTTGACCTTTATATTACATCAGCGACATTGACATTTAAGTTACATCCGAAACTTAGGCCTTTCTCTACGCAATCCCTGGAGTATATATATATGCGACAATCACGCCTTGAGTCAGTCTATTATACGCATCCACGATTATTGTATCTGAACTCCTAATAAAGAAAGGTTGAATTGAGGTTATTAATTCAACCCATATTTTTTTCAAAAATCACTTTCACTTTACGACGCATTACAAACAAATTATAGAAAAAGTATCGTGTCCCACACATTGAAAAAGCGACGATTTAAAACTCGTGTGATAGCCACCCTCGCTCCGCTCGGGTAGCTAACTTCACACTCGTTGTAAATCTCTCGCTTTTTCAACTTGTAGTACAATATACTATTTTAATCATTCTTTACTACTGGAAATTATTTATAGATAGTTTCAGCACGGATATTCAGCACGTCAACGGCGATACCACGCTGAAAACACCAGTTCCCGTTAGATCACTGAAGTTAAGCAGTGTTGGGCGCGGTTAGTACTTGGATGGGTGACCGTTCGGGGAATACTGCGTGTTGTTGACCCGTCGTGGGTGTGGTGGTCCCACACTGGTAGTACTTATCCACCTAGAAACACTACCCGAATCGGGTAGTGAAGCAATGAACTTTCGAGTTCGAAATGCTAATCAATTTTTTTTTTTCAGCACGGATATAATACATTTTTTTGATAAATCTGAAAATTAAAAAAAATGGTACTTCTGAAAGGTTAAACAAAAATGTAAAGTTGGTTTTTGAATAAAAAATTAACAAAATTTATTTAAAAAAATACAAACACACAAATTTTCCGAAATGTCAAAATCTTTAATTAAAAAATAAACGGTACTCAAAATTTGGAAATTTTAAACACTTTGAAATGTAAATGAACTACGACTGAAACACTGAATTGAAAATAAATTTTTCAAAATACGAATAAAATATTAAAAATGTTAATGACAAGTCTTCTTTTTGAAAAATGCGTCAAAGGAATCTTATATATATATAAATATATATATAATTAAAAACAAAGTTAAACAACCACCGCAGGGTACCACTAAGAGCAACTGCCATCTTGAAAAAATGTCAATGGCCCCCAGTAGAACCGCGGTAAAATACACCTATGGCCACGTCTCACATCCGTGAGATGGGTGGTCACAGGGCACGACGAAATCACAACGACAGGCCGGCGAAACCCTCGTGTGTCTTGAGGACACGAAGCGACCCAAGGATGACAGCTTTCTGCATCCATCTCGCAAGAGCCTTGGCATATTTTTGGCACGCGGGTATGGCTTTAAGGTTACGAACCAGCGATAATTTCACACCTCCGAGAGCACCTATCACAAGAACAATCACTCGTACCGAATATTTTGGGTACAGTCGAAGCAGCTCTCTTTTAAGGTCTTGATATCTCTCCTCTTTTTCTTTCTCCTTTGCAGTGATGTTGTATTCGGATGGAGCCGAGAATTCGATCACGAATATAGTTCGTTTCTCGAAGTCTTGGAGAACAATGTCAGGCCTCGAGTGCGCAACGGAGACTGCTGCCCGAAAATCGTAGTTCCAGAAAATCTGGCACTTCTCGTTTCGGACAATTGACTCTATATCCCTTGGAGCGTTCGGCAGGGCAGGGTCGCGACCAACACCGTAAGAGCGACAAAGGTGGTAATAAAGTACTCTTAGGGCCGCATTATGTCTATAGATATACGTTGTTCCTGCGTGGGTCGGACACCCCGATAGTATATGTTCTAGGTACTCAGCGTGTGCATGACACGCTCTGCACCTATCACTGGGAACTTCTTGACATAAAATGCGGGCGCGGTATGCTAAGGTGGAGATTACACCGTCCTGGCATGCGAAAATAAAGCCCTCTGTACCTGAATTGAGCCCTGATGATTTGAGGAAAGCAAAAGTTTGCTCCTTCGACAAGGACTGTTTTTCTACATTTCTGTGAAAGTTTCCGTGCATTTGCTTGTCGAGTAGCTCTTGGTGAAATTTTCCAACCTCTGCTTTCTTTACTTCGGCTTTTAGACGTGAAGCATCTAGATGGAGTAATGCACTTTCCTCACTTCTGATGTTAAAATTCAGGCCAAGGGCCTCGGCAGCTTGCTCCGCGGCTTTGTAAAGGAACGCCCCTTCGCCAATCATCTCGTGGTTTCTGACCATCTTTAGGAGAGGATCTCTGCCATTCGCAACGATGTAAGCTGTACTCAAAACAATTCGGTTATGAAGACACTGGAGATTCAGAAGTCCGCGTCCGCCTTGCTGGCGTGAAATGTATAATCGCGGAACTGACGAATTGATATGCAAGCTTTTATGCATATGCATGATCTTACGCGTGGTGACATCAAGGGCCTTAAGCTCGTTCTTCGTCCATTGAACCACCCCAAACGAGTAGAGTAGAACCGGGACGGCAAGCATGTTAGTCGCAGATACCTTGTTCAACGCCGACAGATTGGAAGACCAAATCTGTCGAAGAAGATGCTTGTATCTGCTTCGGAGAGACTCCTTCACTGATGTTACGTCCTGAATGCGGCTTTGAGGCACGCCCAGGTATGTATAGGTCTCTCCAGTGTTAAGATGTCTAATAACACTTATATCCACAAGCTCAGGGTCCTTGGGAACGCCAGTAATCTTTCCTTTCTTCAAATGAATTTTGGCACACTTGTCCAAACCAAAGTCCATCCCAATCTCTCCTGTGTAGTTCTTGACGATATTTAAAGCAGTTTGAAGTCTGCTTTTACCAGCGGCATAGATCTTCAGGTCATCCATATAGAATACATGAGTGACCTTATGCTCACGCTGATTAGTGTCGCCACAGAGGTATCCAGGAGAATTTCGTAGTGCAAGAGATAGAGGCAAAAGTGTGATGCAAAAAAGCAAAGGGCTCATACTATCCCCTTGAAAGACGCCCCTCTGGAAGGTGACGTTGTTCGTCGTCAGACGATAATTCCTAGATGAGATGGTAAATCTAGTTTTCCAAAGAGGCATCAATCTCTCTATGCATCTCACTATGTGTGGATGTACCTTCAAGCTTTCCAACAGACAGATGATAAGTCTATGAGAGGTTGAATCAAAAGCTTTCCGGTAGTCAATCCAGGCCATTGACAGGACGCGCTGATGGACTGTAGCGTCTTTACAGACACACCTGTCAATCAGCAGGTTCTCTCGACAGCCTGCTACACCTTTTTTCGAGCCACGTTGTTCGCACATCTCTCGCCATACAGGCTCAATTCGTCGAACAATCCTGTTGTTTAGGATAGCTGTAAAAATCTTATACAGTGTGTTCAAACAAGTTATTGGCCTGTAATTCTCTGGTTTGGACAAGTCGCCTTTTTTCGGTAGGAGTATAGTGCGTCCTAACACTAGCCACTGCGGAATGGGCATCTCCGACTTTAAATATGAGGTGAATATGCGGGCCAAATGTTGGTGTGTAGAAG
>CAKNXH010039872.1:0-13107 GCA_932178445.1 Andricus quercusramuli | reverse complement strand
TTGAAATCTTTCGGAAATATCGTTCAGTCTTTAAAAAATAGTTGAAAAATTTGTAAAATGTCCAACAATATTGGTTAAATTATTGAAATCTTTGTTAAATAATTACAATCTGTGTACACTGTTTTTGAATTAATTGGATATTAAAATATCCATACAATTAACTCACCGTTTTTTGGGTTGATATTTTTATTTCGACATACTTTCTGCCACTCTTGGATATAATACTCCTCCTTCGGAAAGCGGAATAAACTGATCCCGGGGTTGTTTTTATCCGATTGATTGGCACAACCGTCAACTGCACACACGCATGGCATTTTTATCTATAAGAATATGCAATTACATGATTTTACAAGATAAATAAACGTGTGTAATTCTCATACAATTGAGCTTGTCCGTAATAATAAATTATTGTTTTTATTATAGTAAATGATTTTTTCACTATTTCTAATTGTGTCTCTTGTACATTATTTATAAGCGATAATTAGGTATATAATCCACGGAAAATATGTAAAAAAATTAGACATATATACATGCAATCTGGAAATTAACTTACTAGGTTATGTTTACAATTACAGCTACTTTGTACACTCATTAAAGTACACTTACCAATATTATTAATATAACTTTATAATACACGAAAATATTTATCCTTGCCGGATGGCCACGTTATATTTACATTCAAACTTGCACTTTCGATAAGAACTCCACTCAAATTCACACTAAGTTGATCTCAAAACGTTGCACTTGCACAAACGGATAGCGTCAGCAGTGTCCGCTTTTTCCTCGTCATTTGAATATTGAGAATTTTCGCAGGTATCGACATTGATTTACAATATAGCCATAATTCATGATTTCAAATCGTTTGAGTGAAGACCGAGACGCTAACGGTTGCTATGGTAACAAAATGGCGGCCGGTGGCTGAACGCGCGAGTGGGGCGAAACTGGTAGAGCTTAAGGCTAGACCGTGTATTTTTAGATCATGGAGTATCCGATCACTCGAGTCTCAACTCGAGAGTGAACAGCCCTTTGGAAGAAATAATATGACATCATTCAAGTAATAAATTCCAAAAAAAACTTAGAATAAGTACTGAATGATATTATAAGAACACTGATGAGAAAATAAATTATATTCAGGAGAGAATGGAAGTTCGTAAATAAGAGTGAATGAATGTGATGAAAAGTACATACAAATTTTGATATTTATGTCAATTACATTGTAAATATCTCCGTTTAACAGTGTATACATAATCCTCATTCTATGCATAAGTGACAGATGACCGTAATAGGACCACGCGGGTCTGTAAATTTTAAAGAAATAAGTAAGGTAGGTATCTGAACGATAATAGCTTTGCGCTTGAAGAATTTATGATTTCCACTTCTTCTTTAGGTTATTTCCTCCGCACTAGATCTTGAGAGATTTCCAGATACTTGTATTTTCTATGACAGCAGGGGGATATCCAACCGAAAAAGACAAACTTTCAACAAAATAAGTACATATCGAACCAGTAAGATGAATTTTCAAAGAAAATTATGCATTTTTAAAGAAAACTGTGATTTTCAATCAAGAAGATTGTTTCAACTGAAGGGATGAATTTTCAACCAAAAAATAAAGTTTTGACAAAAATTGTTGAAATTGGAACAGAATTTTAACCAAATTAGATAAAATCTCATTGAAACATGTAAAAATGAACAAGATTTAACAGTTTAATTTGAAAACTACAAATTTTGGATACATTGGAATTATTATCAGGATTCATGACAATGCAGTTGACAGCCCTTTTTTTGCCGTTAACTTGGAAGCTATTTATTATTTTATTTTTATTTCCTAATTTTTTGTGGCTCTACAGTGCCAGAACGAAAAAAATTTGAATTTTTACATTATTCTACAGTTTTTAAATGATACGATTAAATGAATGAATTCATTTCGTTATTTCGAACAAAAAATGGTACCAAAAGTAACCTTTTCATAAAATAAGTAACTTTTCAGTAACCATGAATCGAAACAGTAACGAAGTTACTAAAAAGCAACCCGTTCCGAGACCTGACAATATGTATGCGAGATAAATTTTACACTCATAAAGGTAATTCATGATACGAAATGAATATCCAATTCATCTTCGAAATTTCAGAGACAACTTTGTCCACGAATCACTATGCAATGCAATATAAAAAGTAAATTATCTTCATTTGTATACAATATGTATTGAAATTAAGATTTACTATTTTTACATGAAGTTGAAAATACTGTCTCATATTGTAAAATTTTGACTTCCTTTTACCTATAAATATGCATGTGTGCAATGTTATGGGGTTTCGTCAACAAGATTTATCATTCCGTAAAAAAGTCTGCTAAGAATAAGATAGATTTATAATGTGTGTAACGGTGATTTTATATTACATCTAAACGGTGAAACGGTTACTGAATATAAAGAGCAACAGTTTATTCATAAAACAAAAATTCCTTTCGGAGGGAACTGTGATTTACTTTGAGGTTAAAATTTTGTGGTCTCTGAAAATCATCTTAAAATCGTCACAACAATTTCAATTGTTATTTTGCTTTTCAAATTGTGAAATGTCCCCGCCGAGATGTTAAGTAGATGAACACCGAGAAAGCAAGTTTTATCGAAAAAAGTTATTCAATTACTAGAAAATCACTCTTCAATGAAACGGTGTCACAATGTGACATAAGATTTATAAAATGTTCTATATAATATATAAAACATTTTTTGCTCTTGAACCATAAAGATATTGAAGTTTATGCCTATTTACATGAAAACCCAACTTCGGCGTACTGCTACCATTAAAAATACGCTTCGGAGCCAATCGTTTTAACTCGGTGTGTATTTGAATTTTGGAGAATTTTCTAACAAAGAATGCCTTCTTTAAAAATTGTCACTTAGCACATTCTCCCGTCCCACATGTAATAATTATGTTACGAACGTAATAGAAATCTCTAAAAAAATGAGTGAGCAAGAGTATTTCAGAATTGTGAATAAATATTGTATATCTCGAACTAAAATTTGCCTCCAAAACTGAGGAACAATATTTTTTAACAAATAAAACCTAATAATTATCATCTTATATGTTGTGGGCACTGTATCCGTATTTTCCTTCATCCATTTTCAACATTACATTACATTTTATTAGAATTGAAGTATTTGTATATCTCAAAATTACAAGAAATTTAAATTATAACATTTTACATTTTAAAATCACTTACGTTTGCCGCCTTATTTATCCAATATGGAGAAAAGAAGCGGTGGGTCCTCATTGGTTGTTTTTTTTTACTTGCGCCTGGCTAGACCATGTATTTATTGGATCATGGTACGCACAATTGATTATACCGCGCTCCTGATTGGTCTAGCTTAAATATTTAATAACTGAAGAACTAAAACTTCAACTAATTTTTGGAATAGGAATTTTCGATTTATTTTTTAATTTTTATACGGCCATATAAGTCCGGGCACTTGAGTCTGGGACACCCTGGGCTTTTGTGGATGAATTTCACCCGTCCAGTGGGACTCCGATAGCGTGTAGAAAGTCGAAAATCGAACGGACCTCTTTTCTAACGTATGGAGTTCGAAAGAGAGGTTTATTCAATTTTGGACTTCGAAACAGCATCGGAGTCTCACTGCAGCTTTTTCAGCAAAAGTTGGAGAGTCGAATAGGGAGAATAGGGAGAAAGAGAGATTCGAATTGTATCTTGTGGTCTATCTCACATGGTCAAAGGAGTGATCGATCGACTTCAGCATTGGGACTCCGGGGCCGGTTCGAAGTCGAATATCCAATAGGCCTCTCCTTCTATCTCGATACGTTAGAAAAATAGGTCCGTTCGGCTTTCTACGCGGTGCCAGAGTCTCACTGCTGCTTAAAAGTGCATGTTGGCAGGTAACGTCGGCGTAAAGCAGAAACTCATAAGAGCGAAAGAGACGGACAGATCTATTTGTTTTTGTCACTCTCATGAGTTTCTGCTTTCATCCACTGCTTTCATCTGCCATGGGATCGGAGTCCACCATAAGTCAAAATTAAACTTGATAGATTTTAGCGCTACCACGGACGAATTGAGCGGCTAGATGCAAGAACGGCCTACTTGCAATGGGCAGCTTGAAGCACGCTAAGGGGAGCGAGACGGCAGGGGAAGGCTTAGTTAGGGAACCAGCAACGCGGAGGCGCTAGTGCCACGAACCAGTGCTTTTACGCGTAACGTGTGTGAGTGGGGTAGGTGAAGAGAGTGTGCCGTGTACATGAGTCGAACTGCAAAAAATTTAGAACCCTTATACCTGGACTGGTCTTTCCGAACTATATTCTGGCTATTAACTTTCTTCCAATATTTTCGTGAATGGAAATATCCATTGATACGTTTTTCATTTGAAACTTTGTATTTTGATATTTCAAGTTAAAATTGGAAAAAAATAACTTTTTTTTGAAAACGACCCCATTAGAAATGTTTTGATTCGCCCAGACGAATAATTCTTTTCTTATAGAATGATTAATTACAATAGTCATTATTATTACAATATGTGAGCTTTCAAATTGTAACCATAACAAACACGTGAACTTATTAATAAATACACAAATAAAAATGTACAAATAATATCCTTCGCATACAATAATTATTTTCTTAGAATTATAATAAAATGTATGGGCATTTTTTACATTATTTGATTTTGTACTTATACATTCTCTACTATCATACTTATCTTTCTGCTCTCGTGGAAAAAATCTTAATAATGTAGGTAAAACTTTTTTTCAAACTTATAAATAAAAAAACATTTTATCATGATCTTAGGGGTACAGTTGAGGTCTCGGATCCAATAACTCACCCGACTCTCGTACTATTTTCAAAGTACATATTTCAGTCAATTTTTGATGAATTTATCTAAAATATTCCAGGTATTTTCTTTGAACTATATAAAAAAACTTTCTTGCTGGACGTTGTTTTTAGTCTGAAGTGGCCTCGATACTTCTTGTCTCCGAAATTAGGTAAGTGTGGTTACCGACCGGCCTTAATTTTCAATTGGATATTATTAAACAAAAGGTCATTTTCAACTTTTTATTATTTTGCAGACATTCGCTGAGTATACTTTGTACGTGTACTCAATTTCAAACAGTTTCAATAAAATTTGTATGAGTTGTGATGATTTATGTTTTAATCACTTATTGAAGCCTATATCTAAAAAATTAATTTTGTGAACTTGAAAATTCCCATTCCTTGAGACCCGAGGTGATGCTTTTAGTAGCATTTTCGAGCGTTTGGCGGGTTTGAATTCGAGAGCTCAAGTGCAGAAATTGTTTCATTCAAACACTTTACAAAAATTAAAATTGCGATTCTCACACAACATTCACAAACATTAAAAGTATAACAATAACAAAATCTTATGATATTGAATAACGAACTAATAAACAAGAAACACATTTCTTCTCTTACTTCTCCAGTATGTATGTATCCATATACAGTATGTATATGTATAATTTGGACGTATTTATACGACAAAATTGATATTTATTAACCTACACGTGGAAAGAAGAATATTCTCCAACAGTGCGGGCTCTTGCAATTCTAACATTGCTAATTTAAGGGGAAAAATTAGACATATAATGCCCAATTACGGAAATTTTCCGATTAATAATTATTGTGAAGTAATTAATTTCTTCACGTAATTCATACACGGCTCCTGAGTAGAAGAATAGATATTTTTACCAAAACAAAAAAAAAATCATATTTCCTATACTTTTAACAATACGGTAAGAAAAGTTTCAATTCTTATGTAAAAAATGGTTGCTTTGTCCAAATCTTTTATTTAAAAAAAGTTCAGAACTGAAAAAGGAGAGAATATTCTTATTTCTTAAGACTACAAGATATAACGATCTGATGCTTTATAGATAGATAAACGTTTATTTTTCAGTCTGCTGGCCTTAAAAAATTGACTTGCTTACACATCCATTTTTTACAGAATTTCCTTAAAAGTAACCCTTAAAAACTAACATCCATCCATTCCTTATCTCTAAGCCGCACGCTCGTATCGCCTCGCCTCACTCGCATGTCCCTACTTTTTCGCATTGCCTCGCTTGCCAACCTCTGTTTTCGCAGGTAATACCTATTACTTATCTACTATTTACAATATTTACATCTTACTTATATCTACTTTCTCTCCTAGTTACAATCTTTCCTTCTCCACTCCTCTTCCTCCTTTCTTCTCTTCTTCTCTACTTCTCCATCTCTCCCAACACCCCCTCCACCCATGCTACTGCCCTTTTGTCCCCCCTTTCAGGCATCAATATCTCCATGCTTATCCCACTCCTTTCCACCTTCACGCACTCCTCCAGCCAGTGCTCCACTCTTGCATCCCCCTTTCCGCACAGTTCACACATCCTCTTCTCTCGAGAGAGCCAAAACCTATTGAAACCCTCCATACACCCACACCTCATCCTCGCTATAAGTTCCTGACTTCCTTTCTCTCCTTTCACACACACATATTGCGCTCTTGCCCTTGGCATAATCCACACATAGTTCCCGTTAAATCTTGACTCTCTTATTCTCTCTTCCCCTTCTGTCTTCTCTCTCTCCATGCTGTTTTGCTTAACCAATTCATAAACCTTCCTTCCTTCCTCGTGCATCCTTCTCACTTCATCCATCTGCAATCCATTCATTCTAAAATACCGTTCCCTCTCCGCCTCCATCTTCCCACCCCCTCCCCTGTTCTCCTTCTCCCACCAACACTCCCTAACCAGCCTACTTCCCCCCTCTTCCAGAAATTTCTCCTCATATTTACACGCCCGGCTCCCTGCTAGAATTCCTACACTCGTTCTCCCCGTCTCCCTCCTGACAATATAATTAGGCGTGTTCCTTGCCAACCCCAGGGTCCACTTTACATACCTCTCCTGCGTTCTATTTACCTCTTCACTTTCCTTCCACCCCCACACCTCTACCCCACACAATAGCACACTCATCACCAGTGAATCAAACAATTTCATTCTCCTTCCAAAGTCATCTGCGAATAACTTCATTCCCAACCCCCACACCTGCCTCATCACCACATTTGCCCTCCTCACTCTCTCTTTTATGTGACCATGCACTCCCCCATTCCTTCGAAAAACGAAGCCCAGGTACACAAACTCTTTCACCTCCTGTACCTCCTTTCCCTTCCACTTCCACTCCCTTCCCTCATCCCTTCCCCCTCCTTTTCTGAACACCATAACCTTGGACTTTTCCGCATTCAGCTCTAACCCCTTTTCATCCAGGTATCTTCTCGACCTCTTCATCATCTCCTTTAAGGCCTCCTCGCTGGTTGCCAGCAACACTATGTCATCTGCATACGCTAGTGACCAAATTCTAACCCCTCCCATCCTTACTCCTCCTACCACCCCGGCCTCCAGCTTACTTTCCATATGCGCAATTAAAATCGCAAAAAGCGTTGGGCTAAGTGGACACCCTTGCCTTAGACCCCTATCCATCCAGAATCCCTCGGAAATCCCCTCCCCTCCTCTTACCTTGTCTTTGTTCTCTTCATATATCTCCCTTACCCTTTCAATTAGGCCTCTCCCTACTCCCCTATCCTCCATTGCCTCCCACAACCTCCCCCTATCCACCGATGGAAACGCGGCTTTGAGATCCACAAAAAACGCGTACACTCTCGTCCCCTTCTTCGCTAATTCTCTATCCACCACGTGCTGCATCACGTAGATATTGTCGATAGTAATCCTACCCGCCCTGAATCCCGCCTGCGTCTCCGGCAATATTCCTTTCCCCTTCGACATCCTTACGCAGTCTCTCTGCCACCACCATCGCGTATACCTTATACGCCGTATTCATTAGCGTAATCCCTCTATAATTTTCCTGCCTATCTCTATCCCCTTTCTTATACAGTGGCACTATTAGCCCTTCTCTCCACCCTCCTGGGAATCCCTCGCCCCTCCATACTTTCTTCACTACCTCCTTCAGCCTCTCCCTAACCTCTTGTGTGCTGAACAGCCATGCTTCGTTCTCTACCCCATCCAGCCCTGCTGCTTTTGACCTTTTCAACTTCCTTATCTGCTTCTCTATCTCCTCGTCATTCAACTCCTCCATCTCTGCCTCCCCCGTTCTTCTACTTCCCCCATCCTTCTTCCTTGAATCCGAGCCCTGGAATGATTCTTTGAAAAACTCTCTCCACTCCTCACTCCCTATCTTCTCGCTAACCCCCACCCGACGCTTCCTAAAGCTATTCATTATCTTCCAGACGTCCCCTTCTGTTTTAACATTTGCTAACTCCTCTTCCAGATCTTTCTCCTTTTCCTGTTTTTTCTTCTTACACACCAATCTAAACCCCTTCCTCATTTCTACGTACTCCTCCCTTCTCGCATTACCCTCTTTCCGCTTCTTGTACTTCCTCTTCACCTTCCTCTTCATCTTTTTGCATTTCCTATCCCACCACGGCTTCACCATTCCTTTCTTCTTCTTTCTAAATACCTTCTTTTGCACACAACCTTTCACCTTCTCTTTCAGATCCTCCCATATCTCTTCCACCGACTCCCCTCCAAAGCGTACCTTTCCTAGCTCCTATTGCTACTTCTCCACCGCCTCCCTCGTCCAGGTCACCCTCTCCCCTATCGAGACTTCTTCCCTGCCTTGCCTTCCGCCTCCCTCACCTCTTATCCACATACTCAATGGCTGATGGTCTGATTCCACCCTCCCCTCTACTGCGAATTTTTCCGTCTCCTCCCATCCTTGCATATTCATGACCACATAATCTATCACCGATACCCCCACCTTACTTACATATGTGTATTCTCCCTCTTCGTCCCCATTTGCCATACCATTCGCCACTGCCCACCCTCTATCCTCCATCCAGTCCCTTAGAATCTCTCCCTCCTTATTTATTACATTATCCTTCGATTTCCTCTCGAAGCTCTCCCCTTCCCTGTAAAGTCCCCCTTCGCTCCCCATTCTCGCATTAAAGTCCCCACCCAGTACCACCATACCCTCTTCTCTTTCGCCCAGCAGGTCTTCCACTCTTTCTTTAATTCTTTTCATCCCATCCTTCTTGTACACTGTCACAAACTTACACTTTATCCCTCCTATTTTTATTTCCCTCATTTGCACTCCTTCCCCCTCTTCCTCTCCATTAACTTTTTCCTCTAATCCATCTCTAACCCCGGTTATAATTCCCCCACTTGCCCTTCCTTTCTTCTTCACTCTGACCGCCTCCTGCAGTCTCCACCTATACCCCCTTGGTAGCTTTGGCTCTATTCTATCCCATTCCTTTCTTTCTACCCACGTCTCTACCAGTCCAACAACATCAAATTCCTGGATATACCGCCAGAACTCCTCGTCCTTCTTCTTCACCCCTGCTACGTTCCAGTACAGCACCTTCACTACTCCTCTACCCTGTGTTACCCCCACCCCCCTACTTCCTACGAAACAAATCCCCCTGCACTTCCTTCAACACCTCTCTCTCCTCATCCCACACCCACATCTTCCCGTCTACTCTTATTTTTCTATATCCTACCTTCGCCGATCTCCCTTCTCTCTTCTCCCTCCTCGCCCTGTCATAAAGCATTCTCTGTACATCCCTTTCCTTTTTCGTCAAATCGTGATCTATGAAATCCTCTCATCCTGTATCCTACTCTTATTCCGCATTACCCCCAACTTTTCTTCCCACCTCTCCAACTCCACAACCGCCACTTCCTTCTCTTTGCTCCCCTCCAACTTAATTTTCCCTACCCTGCCTTCAACCCACCCTATGCTCTGTAGCAGCTCTTCCACGCCCTCCCTTTCTTCTCCACTCTTTAACTTCAACCCTCTTATCACAATATTATTCCTCCTGTCTGCCTTCTCTTTTCTCTCCATTCTTAACTCCATTGCCCTTATCCGTTCCCTATCCGCCCTCTCCTCCTTTTCATTCCTACGCTCCTACTTTATCTTTTATCATATTCTCTACCCTCTCCCAAATACCTTTAATCTCACTTCCCCCACCTCCGTCACCTACTTCCATTTCCGCCCTGCCCTCCACCTTCTCAAGTCTCTTTTCCGTCCTTTCCTGCCACAGCCTGATCTCCTCTCCCATCTGCTTTATTTTAACTTCCTTCTCTTTCCTTTCCCTCTCTAACCCCTCTACTCTCTCCCTCATCTCTTTCATCTCCTTTTCCCATTTCTCATCTCTAATTCTCATTTCTTCCCTCATACCTTCCACCTGCTCTTTAGTCCCCTTCACGTCCTTTCTTAGCCCCCTGATCTCGCCTAACAGCATCCCGATAGAGTCCTTCTCTGACAATCCCTCCATTTGGGGGGGGGGGGTGACCTACGTGCTCTCAACGCTTTTTTTGAATGGACCCTCCAATTCGCTTTTGTCCGGACTCTCTCGGCTGTCTCTCTCCCTCTTCAAGAGATCCTCCCCGTCACTTGTGCTCGACTCTCTCTCCCTTACCTTCTCGCTTCCTTCGTTCTGCCTTCCCCCTCTCCCAGACGCGCTACTCGACCCCGAGCCACGCCTTGTTGTCCGTCGTGGCACGTGGAAAATTTCCTCCCCGTCAACTTCACTAGCAGCACTGACAGCACTCACACTGCTTACCTCCCGCTCTGCCGCCGGCAACTGGGAATTCTCCATGCAATACCCACCGCGGCCGACAGATGTCTCTGCAGCCTCGCCGCCAAATTTTCCCTTTATTTCCCTTGTTTTTTCCTTTCTTTTTTCCTTTTCTATAACTTACGGCCCCTGCAGACACCCCTTTCTCTCCCTTTACATCCCCTAACTCTGCTATAACCACCCCTGAGCCCTCAAATGCCCAAGACTCCCGACCGCAAGCGCCTCCGACTGCTTGCCAACCTAACCTCACTTTCACTATCTACCTTAATCCCACCTCACTCCCTCGTCAAAAACCACTTTTTATCTCCCCAATCCACCCCACACAACTCTACTCACCTCCTCGGCTTCCACCCTCACACTCCACTCACACCTTCCACACAAATTCAGTAAAAACCTCTCACCACCTGTCACCAAACACGTTCTCACTTCCGCCACCTACATGCAAGTCCCCGATCTGATGCTTTATAAATATTTGATTGTTTCCATATAATTTACACGTGAAAAGTATTGAAAATAACGCACATTCCAATTTCATACCTGCAAAGTTCTGAAATTCTTACAGAGATTTATATGAAAGGAAAGTTTATTAACAACCTTCCCGTTTATTTTGTAATCCAAAATTTACTATTGCAGAGTGGCAAGGAAGGTTTGAAGCACAATACATATAGAAAGGCCAATTGCAGTGTATCAACATTACCACTAAAAACAATGACTTTCCGTCTAAAAAACTCTCGTCATATTAATCCAGGCATCTAATAATTATTCAACGCATTTTTTTCTATAGCGTTTCACTGAGAATTTCAATGTTATGGGAATTTCAAATTTTCCAAACATGACGACGACGCTTCCCGAAAATATTTTTGAACAATTTTCCAAAAACCGTGTTTTCGTAGATTGCTTTCGTAAACTTTAGAAAATTCTGGGAAAGTTAAAAAAAAAAAGAAGAAACTTCTTTCAATAATAGGCGCAGAGTTGTATGTCTGCAAAGGACCCCGATTTTTTCCAAAAAGAAGGTTGAAAACCCCAATTCTGAAGTTATTATTCATACTTTAGAAGCTGGCAATTTTCCGAAAAGTATTCTTTATTTTAATTAAAGTGTACGCAATTTCGAGTAATTCTAAAAAAAATAATGACCGAACCTCAATGTGTCATAAGCAATGGCCTCCCAAAATTGACCACTATTGACGACATTGACGTATTCTTTAGAGCAAATTACTCGTGTTCAGTTTTTTCGAAATACTTTTTTTTGTTTTATTATGTTTTTTTTTCATACTTTTTCTCGGATGAACCCGGTTTTTCGTCATAGCCACGGACTAAGTCAAGTGACTGATGAGATCAGGATGTTATAAGTTATTTCAATACGTTGTTTGAAATCATTTACGATGATGTTGTAGGTACAAAATTAGAAGCATGATGTAGTTTGCAGTTTGGCTTTGCCGCTGTTATCCTTACACAGCGGCCGTGAGTGTTGAAGGTGACACCAGTCGCCTCTGGATGCTTTCTTAGAGCTACCATGTATCACGCCATAGGTTCTTAGTCACTTGCTTCCTGATGGTCTAGGAAGTTTCTTACAATGCGACAGGTGTTTAATAAAACCGCCTTTTGAGCTGCCGCCAGTACCCTACTGACTCCTAAATGTTCAAGATGTTCAGTGCATCTTGCGTGAACATTGCCTGTAGCCGAAATCACAATAGGATGAATAAATGCATGTTTCACATTCCTCCATATTGCCTTAACTTCATGCCTTAGCTCGCTATACTTATGAATCTTGGTTGTATAGGTTGCCTGCAAATTTCGGTTCAGCGGACAAGCAATGTCGATGATGTAGACTCTTCCACCTTTTTTCTCTCGCATCACGATGTCAGGTCGATTGGCTCGGATGTAATGATCCGTCTGGATAGTCACATCCCAATATAAGATGTAATCTTCATTTTCTAAAACTGACATTGGAATGTATCTATAGAAAGGCATCCATTCTGTTAAGAGTCCTAGGTTTAAGGCAAGTTGTTGATGTACAATGCCCGCCACATCATTATGTCTGTGCGTATATTCTCTTTGAGCCATTACGCGACAACCATCAATAATGTGCTCGATGGATTCGTTGGTATCTCCACATAATCGGCACCGGTCAACCACGTCTTGATGTAACACGTGTTTGCGATAATTCCTGGTGCTAACAACTCTATCCTGAATCGCAATGACGAATCCTTCCGTTTCTGGATACAGGAGTCCCTTTCTCAGCCAAATATTGGATGCCTCACTATCCACTTCATATTGATCTAGCGTTTTGGGGTGTTCGCTGTGGATGGCTTTCTGTCTCCATTGCGTTTCTAATTCCTCTATGGTTTCTGCCCTGATATTCAAGGCCTCATCTGAGGACAAATTCAAGGGCGTGTAGTCAAGATCCGCTTTACAGATGGTGTTGTAAAGCGTAACATGTCGCTTGCTGTTAAAATAGTCTCGCAACTGTGTAACTTGTGACTCACACAGTTTTTTGACATCTACAATGCCTCTGCCCCCTCTATGTCGTGGTAGAACTACC
>CAKNXH010039870.1:0-18550 GCA_932178445.1 Andricus quercusramuli | reverse complement strand
TGAACTGATTAATTAATTATTAACTGATTCTATTGAAACTTAAATTTTCTGGAATTAGTTTAAAAGGTTGTTGATACTTCAAATTGTCAGAAATGAGAGCTCGAATTTGAAAAAAATATATAAAGTAAACATTATTCAAATGTTTCAATGAAAAATATAGATTGACGCTTTAATGAATATCTCAAATCAATTTTAAAAATTATATAATAAATACTATGTTCAAATTTCTTCGAAAATTAGTATTAAAAGTTATTAATCATTCAAATTTTGAGAAATGAAATTTCATGTTTAAAAAATATAAAGTAAAAATTAATTGAATGTTTCAATGGAAATAATAGTTGCATGCTTTTTATGCTGTCAACAGTTTAATTAATTTCCGGTTGATTATTTTGTTTAAAATTTTAAATTAAATAAAGATTTTAGTTGATTTTTTTTTCAATATCAGTAACATCAATTAATTATTTACACGAAGGTTATGTAATTGAATATTTGTTATTATTTTTGTAGTAAAGGTTTACTTTTTCTTTAAAATACCTTTATTGCAATTATATAATATTTTCAAATACTTGTGACGTTGTGAAATGACTCTATCTGAATTCAATTTTCAAGATTATATGTAGATATATTTTATTTTTTAATTAGTTTAAAAGGTTAGTAATGAATTGAATGTATAGAAATGAAATTTAAAATTGAAAGGAGAATATAATGTAAAAATGATTTGAATATTTCAATGAAAATAATGGTTTCATTCTTTTTATGTTTTAAACAGTTCAATTAAATAATGGTTGATTAATTTAGTTAAAAACTTTAAATTAAATAAAGAGTGAATTTAATTTTTTTCAATTATATAACATACATTGCTTATTTACTTAAAGGTTATGTAATTGAATATTGGTTATTATTTTTATAATAAAAGTTTACTTTTTCTTGAAAACACCTTTATTGCAATTATATAATCTTTCCAAACACTTGTGACGTTGTGAAATAACTCTATCTGAGTTCAGTTTTCAAGATTATATGTACATATATTTTATTTTTATTTTTTAATTAGTTTAAAATATTACTAATGAATTGAATGTATAGAAGTGAAATTTAAAATTTAAAGGAAAATGTAATGTAAAAATTATTTAAATGTTTTAATGAAAATAACTGTGTAATGCTTTTTAGGTTTTAAACTGATTAATTAATTATTAACTGATTCTATTAAAACTTACATTTTTATGGAATTAGTTTAAAAGGTTATTAATAATTTAAATTGTCAGAAATGAGATTTCAAATTTGAAAAAAAAAATATATATACATATAAATATAAATAAAGTAAAAATTATTTAATGTTAATGCTAATGTTAATGTGAACGTTTAAGGTTAATGCTTAAATGAGTATCTGAATTTAATGTTCAAAATTATAGCAGAATAATATGTTCAATTTTTTTTTTAAATTAGTATAAAAAGTTATTAATAATTCCAATTTTCAGAAATGAAATTTCATTTTTTTAAATATAAAGTAAAAATTATTTTAATATATTTTAATAAAAATAATGGTTTCATTCTTTTTATGATGTAAACAGTTTGAGCTATTTTTTTCAATTAAATTTGTTGAAAACTTTAAATTAAATAAAGATTGAATTTGATTTTGTTTTCAGTTATGTAGCAGAAATTGATTATTTACTTGAAGGTTATGTAATTGGATATTGGTTATTATTTTTATAATAAAAGTTTACTTTTTCTTCAAAATACTTCCATTGCAATTATATAATCTTTTCAAACGCTTGTGACGTTGTGAAATGACTGTATATGAATTAAATTTTCAAAATGATATGAACATATATATTTAAAAAATTTTTCAAATTATTTTTAAAGCTTACTGTTGAATTAAAGGTAAAGAAATGCAATTTTAAACAAAAAACATATATGTAAAAAGTGAAAATTACTTGAATGTTTCAATTAAACTAATTGCTTAATGCTTTTTACATTGTGAAATGATTAATTAATTATTAACTGATTCTATTGAAACATAAATTTTCTGATATGAAATTTCATGTTTAAAAAATATAAAGTAAAAATTATTTGAATGATTCAATTGAAATAATAGTTTGATGCTTTTTATGTTGTAAACAGTTTAATTAATTGTTGGTCGATTAATTTTGTCAAAAACTTCAAATTTCAAAGAAATTGAATTAAAATTTTTTTTCTTTATTTAAGTAAAATAAATCGATTATTTACACGAAGGTTATGTAATTGAATATTGGTTATTACTTTTATAATGCAAGTTTAATTTTTTTTTAAATACCTTTATTGCAATTACATAATCTTTTCAAATACTTGTGACGTTGTGAAATAACTCTATCTGAATTTAATTTTCAAGATTATACATATGTACGTATTTTTTTTTTAATTAGTTTAAAAGGTTAGTAATGAATTGAATGTACAGAAATGAAATTTCAAATTTAAAGGAGAAGATAATCTAGAAATAATTTGAATGTTTCAATGAAAATAATTGTGTAACGCTTTTCATGTTATGAACTGGTTAATTAATTATAATTTGATTCAATTGAAACTTATATTTTCTGTAATTAGTTTCGAAAGTTATTAATAAGTCAAATATTCAGAAATGAAAGTTCAAATTAAAGGAAATATATCAAGTAAAAATTATGTGAATATTTTAATGAAAGTTATAGTTTAAAGCTTCTTATTTTTTGAACTGATGAGTTGTGTGATCAAAAAAAGGAAGAGGAAAATAAAAGGTTTGAAGAAGAAGCGGAGCCTGGAATGGATGAAGAGGTTAGGAAGGTTGTAAATAAAGAGAGAAGAAGAAGGAAATGAGTAAACCAGGATGTTGAGATGATAGAATGGAAAAATATTTAATGGAATTTCTAGGAGGGGTAGAGAGGAAAGTTAGGAAAGGAGGAAAATATGGTAGGGAAACAGATGAGGAGGACATTACAAGGGAGGAAATAGTCAAGGTATTAGGGATGATGAAAGATGGAAAGGCACCTGGTATAGATGAGATTCCAAATGAAGTATGGAAATATGGGGAGACAAAATTAAAGGAATGGGCATGGATAATGGGAAATAGAGTATGGAGAGGAGAGGGGTGGCCAGAGTTATGGGAAGAAGGAGAAGTTATACCAATAGTGAAGACAGGCAAATGGGAGGAGGTTAATGATTAGAGAGGAGTGACATTAATGCCAACACTATATAAAGTATATGTGGCTGTTTTATCGAAAGGTCAAAAGAAGAAGTTGTGGAGAAAAAGACAGAGCCACCCAATCAGACAGGAATTTGAAAAGGGATGGGAGTGATCGACGATATATATGTTCTGAACTATTTATTAAATAGGAGAATTAAAAGGGAGAAAAGGGCGATGATAACAATGTTTGTGGACCTAACGGCGGCGTTTGACTCATTAGACCGTGCTGAGATAGAAAAAATTATGGTGAAAAAGGGGATACGAGAGCGATTAACAAAGAGAGTATCGGAAATTTTCAGAGAGACAAAATGCAAGGTAAAAGTAGGAGAGCAAGTGGGAGATAGTTTCTGGTTGGTGATAGGAGTAAGGCAAGGATGTCCTCTGAGCCCACTTTTATTTATTATATTAATATCAGACTTGGAAGAAGAAATGAAAATAAAGGATGGGAAGGAGTTGGGATAGGGAACGAAAATATATATACACTGGCATACGCGGACGATATAGTATTGATGGTAGAGGATAAAGAAGGGATGATGAGCTTAATTACAGGATTAGAGAAATACTTAGATGGAAAAAAGTTGAATTTAAATGTGGAAAAGACAAAGATAATGAGGTTTAGAAAAGGAGGAGGAAGAAAGGAGGAATGGACGAGTAGATGGAAGGGAATAAAATTAAATGAAGTAAAAGAGTTTAAGTATTTGGGATATAACTTGCAAGCAAATGGAGATCATAGAGCTCACATAAGAGAAAGTATAAAAAAAGCAGCAGGGGTAATGAAACAGATATGGAGAATAGGAGAAAGAAGGTTTCAAACAAAATTTGAGAAGGAGAATGTGATCATTTGATACGCTGGTATGGCCGGTATCAGGTTACGGAGCAGAGATATGGGGATGAGAATAAATGGAAGAGATTGAGACTTTACAAGAAAGGTATATAAGGTGTACGCTAGGGGTAGACGAGAGGGCGCCGGGATATATGGTGAGAGAAGCAACGCAAAGGGATAAATTAAGTACTAGAGCGGGAAAGAGGGCATGGAATTTTGAGACTAAGCTGTGGGAGGGAAAGGGAGGGGAGTTAGCGAGAAAGTGTTTGATGGTGGTAGAAGAGAGGAGAGGGAGGGCGATGCAATTAACGAGATTGGAAGAAGAAAGCAGGGAGTTCTTAGAGAGATATATTACGTGACTGGAGTAAACTATGAAGAAGTGGAAAATAGGGAGAGAGAAAGACAATTAATAGGAAGATGGGGGATGATTGAGGAATTAAAATATAATATATTGTACAAGATGATAAAAAAGGAAGAAGTACAAAAGTATTTCAAAAAGGGATGGGGAGAGAAAAGATGGACCAGAGTAGCAAGATTTAGATTGGGAAACGAGTATGTATGGGGAGAAGAAAGATAACAGAAAGTGCAAAATTTGCGAATAGGAAGAGGAACATGGGAGCATGTATGGGAAGGATGTAGGAGAGGAATGGAAGATAAAGGAAGCTGGCAAGAGAATGTGGTAATGATTCTAGGGGAGGATGGTTTAGGGGAAGAGTGGATGAAGGAGTTAGAGGGTGCTAGGGGAGCAAATGAGAAAGAATGAAGTCCCTTAGAGGAAACATTATGAATAAAGAAAAAGTACATCTAATCCAATTACGCATTGTCGGCCAATGTTTGTGATGTTGCGAAATAATGATTTGAATTTAATTTTCAGAATTATTTGTGAATATGTTTCAATTTTCTCTGAAGTTACTATAAAAGGTTACTGATAAATCGAATTTTCAGAAATGAATTTTCAGTAAATTAAAAAAAAATGTAAAGTAAAAATTGTTTGAATGCCTGAATGAAAATTATAGTTGAATGCTTTTTATGTTGGCAACAGATGAATGAATCATTAGCTGATCAATTTTTTTCAATATTAAATTACATAAAGATTATATTTTAATTTCTTTAAATCAAGTACATAAATTGATTATTTGATTGAAGGCCATGAAATTGAATATTGGCTATAATTTCTATGATAAAAGATTATTTATGTTGGAATACCTCTATTCCAATTGTATAATTTTGGTAAATTTTTCGATGTTGTGAAATAAGTACCTGAATTCTGCTTTAAGTATTATATGTACATATTTTTTACTTTTCTGTGGAATTAGTATAAAAGGTTATTAATAATTCAAAATTTCAGGAAAATATAAAGTAAAAATTATTGGAATGTTTTTATCAAAATAACTGTTTATTGCTTTTTATGTTGTGAAATGATTAATTAATATATACATATTTTTTTATTTTTCTGGATTAGTTTTAAAAGTCATTAATAAATTAAATGTATAGAAATGCAATTTGAAATGAAAAACTGATTAACTGATTCTATTTTATGAATAAATTAAATATTCAGGAATAAAAGTTCAAATCCTTCATATGAAAAAGGGTAACCTCCCTCTTGTGTAAGATTGTATTACAGAAGGAATCTTTACATAATCGAATATTGGATATGATTTGTATAATAAAAGTTTATTTATATTTAAAATACTTTTATTCTCATTTCATATTTTTCGAAATGATTGCGATGTTGTGAGATAATTATCTAAATAATCTTCAAACTTATATGTAAGTGTGTTCTAATTTTTTATGGAATTAGTTAAAAATATTATGAATAATTGAAGTTTTTAGAAAAATATAAGGTAGAAGTTATTTTGATGTTTCAATGCAAATAATATGGTTGATCGATTTTTATGATAAAAATGTTTTTTTTTCTTCAATATATCTCCATTACAATGATATAATTTTTTTTAAATGTTCGTGATGTTGTGAAGTGAGTATCCGAATTCAATTTTCAAAATTATATCTGCATATATTTCAATTTCTCCTGGTAGTACTTTGGAAGGTTATGAATAATTTAAATTGTCAGATAAATATTAAATTTCGATGAAAATAATTGCTTGAGGGTTTTTCTGTTGTGAACTGTTTAATTAATTATTAGATGATTTATTTTAACCACAAAATTGAATTACATAAATATTTAATTTAAATTGTTTCAAATTCTAAATCATAAATTGATCATTTACTTCCAGGTTTTGTAATTGAATACTGGATATAATTTGTATAATAAAAGTTTATTTAAATTTGAAGCACCACTAATTACATTATTTTCGAAATTATGCTGATGTTGTGAAACGTGTGTCTGCATTCAATTTTTAAAATTATATGTGAATATGATCTTATTTTCTCTGAAATTAGTATGGAAGGTTACTATTATATTAAATTTTCAGAAATGATAGTGTATTTTTCTCTCAACATAGTATACAAATTATTACAATGTTTGAATGAAAATAATAGTTGAATGTTTATTGTGTTATACACAGATTAATGAATCATTAGCTGATTATTTTTTTCAACAATTTTAATTTACATGATGATTGAATTTTAATTTCTTTTGATTAGGTAACATAAACTGATTATTTACTTCAAGGTTATATAATTGACTATTGACTATACATTGTATAATAAGAGTTTGTTAATGTTTAAAATACCTCTATTCAAATTATATATTTTTTTAAATTTTGGGATGTTGTGAAATGAGTATCTGAATTTTCATTTCGAAATTCTGTGAACATATATTTTATTTCTCTCTGGAATAGTTTAAAGGGCTACTAATAATTCAAATTTTCACAAAAATATAAAGAAAAAATTATTTCAATGATTCAATGAAAATAATTCTTCACAACTTTTTGTGTTATGAAATCAAGAATTTGATTGGTCAAGAACTTTGAAGGAATAAATTGTGATTCGAAAATTGAGCGAAGAAGAAACATGAACACAAAAGTTGGCGCGCGCTTGCGCGCGCACATAATAGTCTAGTGAAATTTAAAAACTGGCAACCTCCAAAACTGATAAAGTTCTAATTTAATGTCCATAAAAATGTAATAATTCTAAAAAAGCATTAACAACTCGATGCCTCCATTCAATATAAGTCTATGTGCTAACAACGCTCTGTATGAGACTATTATCTATGCTTATACACAGCGCATAGTCTCATACACAGCGCTATCAGCACAGACTCATCGTAGGACTCATATTGAATGGAGGCGTCCAACTGTAAATTTGAAATTAGTTTTATCTGGTTAAAAAACCTAGGATGACAAAATAAACATTAAAAAATGAGTAACGTTCCTGATTAAGCATTTAAAAATTAAGAAAATTCTAAACAAATGTTTGTGAATTTAAATTTTTGAAACGAAACAACTTTTGTTTCAAGGTTTCAAAATTAAATTTTTTAAGAATTGCGCATTCAAAATTGAAATTTTAAATTGAAATTACATAAATTTTGAAGATGATAAAAATTATTAAGAGCTATCATTCAGTGAAAACATTTTGACTTTTCAAATATTTCATTTTTCGTTTTTTGTAAACGTTGCGAACTTCCTACTCATTCATATGACGTAGTATAAAATGACATTCATAGTGATTGGATGGATTTTATTATTAAAAAAATGAGATTTCTCATTCAAAACATTGAAAAATATATGATTCCAAACATCGTTTAAAATTAAAGTATTCTAAAATTAGTTTCGTGAAACTAAATCGTTAAAAATGAATAATTTTCAAATTATACAAATTATACATTAATATTCTCTTTGCTTAATTGGTAGAATGTTGCGGTTTTTTCTGAAATTTCAACTGTTTATCTATTTTTCATTAGGCGTGACTTAATAATTAATTATATTCAGCAAAAATGATTGTTTAAACAAATTATTATTGTTTATGACTATCTCCATCTATATCAATGCCTGATAGTTGAGGTTTTTCGGCAATTTTTACCTTTCTGTCCTTTTTTGACTTAGTGAGGCAATAATTGATTAAAGTTAGCAAAAATGTTGTTTAAACAATTTAATATTGTTTATAACTATCTTTTCTTAGATGAGTGCTAGAAAGTGGCGGTTCTTCTATAATCTTTAACTTTGTATCGCCTTTTTGTTTACTCAAATATAATATTAATAATAGTAATAAAAGAATGGTTTAAGCAATTAATTTTCTTGACTCTAGTTAATTATTTAACTTATATCAATTGAAAATTTGACTAGAAGTGAATTTTTTTTTAAACTGCAATTTGTAGCATTTTTCCAAGAGAATATTATTAACATCAATAATAAATTGTTTCCTTTAATTGAAAATTGGACAACAAGTGGGAAATTTGTGAAAAACCCGCGTCTTTCTAACTCCATTCTACACTCAAAAAAAAGTTCTAGTTAAAGTTACTAGACGCGTCTGGTTGAAAAATTTCTAGTTATTTCAATAAGAAATTATGGTTAATATGACTATAAAATTCTATTTAATTAACTCTGGTTGATTTTTTCTGGTTAAAACTATTCTGGTTAATATTTCTGGTATCAGAAGTGTCGCGATCTTGTGTCGGTTTTCAGATGCATAAGTATAACTAATTATAGTGAACCGTGGATTTAGTTGTGTTATAAGAAAAAACTGCGCGTTATCTGTATAAACACCTGTGGTACAGGGATACTTGAATACTTCCGAACCAAGCATATATTTTTTGGGTGTCTTTGAAAAATTTTCTATAAAATATTAACATTGTAGACAATAAATAAATAAAGTGAATGTTCGAGAATTTTGGTATTGACCAAGTGATCTAAGTGCATATTATGTAAAATCCCCAAAAAAAATAGTCTTAACGAAAAGTTTTAGAAACATAAATGCATCAACAATATGCTGCTTTTGCTTCGAGTGTTGTACCTATCGTCGTTTATTAATATATCCACACATAGATTATAAATAGAGAGACAAAATTATTTCCATGTAATTTCACGGGCGGTTAGGAAGAGTCCATGAAGGTATCAAAGAATCGAAATTCGATACTCGATAATTATCGATGGGTACCAGAATATCTGGTTAAGTTTACCAGAATATCTGATTATGTTGACCAGAACATTGTATTCCTAAGCTACCAGAAAGCTGTCTAGTAAAGATTTCTGGTTAGCCTTACCAGAAATTCTGGTTGAATTTACCCGAATTTCTGCTAACATTAATCAGAAAATTTCCAACCAGAAGCTTCTGATACTTTTAACCAGAATTTATAGTAGGGGCATGCACATTCTATTCTAGTTGAATTAATCAGAATTCTGGTTGGTTCAACCAGAATTTTTTTGAGTGTATGAGAAAATTGCTGAAAACAATAATAAATTGTTTAAAAAATATATGTGAACATCTAATCATTAGTATCAAATGGTCTTTTATGTGCCAGAAATAATTTTCCCTGAAAAAACCGTAAAAAAAGTCATAATTATCGCTAAAAAATCGCAAAACACATTTTTTCACTTATGGGGTTTCTTTGGGACCCTACAAAACAGACTTATGGTGTTGGTATTTGAAAAGTGATATTTTATTCGTATTCTATGCCTAATTGTGAAGAGAAATGTTGAGTTTCAACTCGATTGAGATAATATTGAGGATTCTGAATAAGATTTACAAAAACGTCTTTTTTTCTTATGGGAAATACATGTTAAACTTCATAGGGTTTATGGCAACCCTAAATATCACTTGTTTCAAAACAACAACAAAAATGGATTTCTTTTTCTGTGGATTTTAACAAATTTCTGGGGTGTGCCCATAAAAATTCCCAAAAAATAATTTTGGACCACCCTAGTGTACACTCCATCATGCATAAAAGTAATAGGGACCCTTTCATTTATATTAATTTATAAAACAGAAGCGTTCTTACCGAGACTTATTCAATTTCAATTGTAAAATTGAAACGCACTGTCGGCGCCGGCAACGAACAACTTTGCCAGCGACGGCAAGGAAGTTGTTTGCCTGCTGTTTTTCACGAAAAGCGAAATACGAAATAAAACAGAATTACGTATATAGTCATGCAAATACCTGAAAATATAATTTTCAAGATCAAAACTGATAAAAATAATGTTTTTAGAAAGAAAAATAATATGTTAGCATTTTTTTCATCAAAATACGGTGAGCGTAGATCAAGTATTTTCGGTGTAAATAGAAACTTCGTTAAACATAACCGATTATTCATCTAAACTACGGAAATTGCTCATAATATGAATGAAAAATGATCGATTTTATTATTTGATTGAATAGATTCTGAAAAATAAAAAGTATCAATAAACACCTATGATAAGAAATTATTTTTTACGACAATATTTTTAAAAATGAAGCTTCGTCCCATTCTAGTGTCATGTTTGACCCTCGGTATCGGCCATCTTGCTAGTTGACGTCACAGCCTAAAACACTTAAATATTAATTTTGAATCGTGCGTGGCAAATAATCGATATTTCGTTTAAATTATAAGAATTGTGTATGATATATATGAAATATTATTTCTGTGCGACCAGTCACAGGGGTGCCTTCCCGTATCCGCGGGTCGTTAATCGTAATTCTTGAGTCGCAAGTCGACGGTAAATTGTGATAGAGAACACGTCGTTACATCCAAGGCGTTAAAAGCCAAAAACTAACAAAATAACTAAAAATTACATGGGGCTTCTGTAAGCTTTAAATATGCTTTTTACCGGTATCAATATAGTGTTTAAACTTTGTGAAAAAACTATTTCCTTCAAGTTTTAACAATGAAAACTATATTTGCAGGTGTTTTCATGTCCATGTTCTTAATCAACGTATCGAAATACATCAGTATACGAGGTTTTAAAAAATGTCGTAAACATAAGATTTTTATTTTTAAAAACGCGTTTTTTTTAAGTTTGACCTTGAAAATTGTGTTTTTTTTTTAATTTTCATGGCCATATTCATAATCAGTGAATGAAAAATACACCGCTACACGCTTTTTGGAACTTCACATCCGGGAGCTTGTTCGTTGCCGGCGCCAGCAGGCTAGCCACTACGTTTTTTTCATTACTTATGTATCAATTTCAGATATTTTAATTTTAATCTATATTTTGATTTTATACAACACATTCTTTCCCTTTTTCCTTTTTTTTCATTTAAAAATTAAATTCCTTCTGTAGAAAGTTTACCAAGAGTGCGGGTGATACATGCATTGGTGCATCATGTCTTTGCGTGTCTGACTTTTCCCTTGCATTTTCAAGGGGTTTAGGGACGTTTAGACTGTTTAGAGAAATATGAAACGACTGTTTTACACTCTTCGAGTCCCAGAAGCAAGGGCCCGTTGCCACTGCTTCCCTTGTGCGGGGCAGTTAGTCCGTTTGGTACCCCTGACCAACAAAGATCTCTTACAATAAAGAAGTCCTGCGATATAGTTCAGGCACAATAAAAAGTATTTAAAGTGATTCTTCTGACCCGTTACAAAATTGGCGATCCTGCCAGGATAGGAGTACACGATCTTGTCTCTACGGAGCAATTTAGAGATCAAACGACCCTATCTTTGGAAGACAATCTGGAAAGCGGAAATCACTACGGTGGTTAAAATCGAGGAACTCCGGACTGTTACTACGGTGCAGCCCGACAACCAGGAAACAGAATTTGCAGTAGTGGCAACGAAATCTCTACGGAGGTTAATATCAAGGGATAAATCCAGGACTCCGGACTGTTACTACGGTGCAGCCCGACAACCAGGAAGCAGAGTTTCAACAAAGAAAAAGTAAGCGAGTTTTTAAAAAATAAGATAGAAAATTTTTGCTAAGGCGTCGGTATACTGTTGGCATAGCACGACCCCGTAAGCGCAGAATTTATTTCTGAAAAATAAATTATTTAGAAAATAAGCTAGAAAATTTGTGCTCAGACGTTGTTATACTTTTGTAATGAGATGTAATGAAATCACGCAAGTGCAGTGCTTAAAATCAAATAAAATATCATATTGTTACGCGTTCGCGACACTTACACCCGACACTCGCAATCAGGTTTAAAACTGGCTTTCCACGCCTATAGGGAAAATTTAAGTACACACTATCCCACACATACAGACACTTCCACAGATTCTGATAGCTCCATCTCTGAGCCCTGTACGACCGCTCCCACTATGACTTCAGAGAATTCGTCAAAACAAGATCAGGATGTTCTAACACTGATCCTCAACCAACTTCAAATAATCGTTGAGAAACAGGACAGGTTCGAAACTAGCCTCACGACTTTGAACGAAGAAAACCTGAAGCGAGCGGGCGAAATTAGAAGTCTCGCACAGTTTAGCAATGCCTTGGTCACGGAGGATGAATCGAACGACCATCCACAGCATTCCAAGTCGTCTGAAAAGGAAGCATTGTCGCCACAGCACTCCGAGTCATCCGAAAAGGAATCGTCGCCAGACGAGGAAACGCACGATCGCGACCAAACAGCAGGTGGTCCAGAGAGACTCATCTCGCCCGGCGTTCCCCCAAATTCCTTCGCACAGTGTAGTGATCAGTTTCAAAGTGTTCGGCCTATACACCCCGTCCCCCCGGAGAGACCCATCTCGCCCGGCGTTCCCCCAAATTCTTTCACACAGTGCAGTGACCAGTTTCAAAGTGTTCGGCCCATACATTCCGTCCCCCAGTGGTCTAACACTTACCCAGAGCCGCGTGTTCGACTTCAGCCCCCAAATCCCGTCATTCAGTGTACTAGCCAACAGCCGGCATCCCCACGTGAATCTGTGAGATCTAGCAGAATAGGTGAACAGCCCCAAAGTTTCTCCGCGCAGGTCATTGACCAGCAATGTGTTCAGGTCCCAAATTCCTTCTCGCAGTATACTAACCGGCTGCCAGCACCCGCTCATCGCACTTTTCCGAGAAGCAACCCATTGCTACCAGCGATGCACCGAATGGAGAACGTCGAACCGCTTTCCCAGGCCAAAGAAATCATCCGCACGGTCGAGGTTTTAAACGGCCAAGATGATGTTGGCGTACACGATTTCATCAAGACCGTGAAACGCGCGAGGTTAAGATGTTCCCAACCTAGTTTACTACTGGACTACATTTTAACGGAGAAAATAATTGGAAGTGCTAAGAGAGCAATCCGGCACTACCCTATAAGTAGCTACGATGATCTGTACAGCGCTTTAAAAACAAATTTAGCTACTACAACCACTCTGGAAACGTGTCGTAGTAAACTCGAAACTATCAGGCAAAATCATGATTCAGTTCAGTTTTTTAATCAAAGATTTAGAAGTGCGTATAATGAATTGATTTATACAATTCAATCGGAATATTCATCCGGAATAGAGCGGAAATTAGCTCTTCAAATGGAGGAAAAATCTGCCACGAAGAGGTACGTTATGAACTTACGCGATGACATTAGCCATCAAGTGCGACCCTTAAAACCCAAAAGTTTGAACCAAGCTTTACAGGAAGCTCTGGAAGCAGAAGTGTGGTGCAGAGAACGTACGCGTACGAAAGTTTCCATAACACCTCGACCAGTACAACCAAATGTTCTTAGACTACCTATGAGGAACGTAACGGTACCTGCGGCCCGAAATCAACAGCCACAAATGCGAAATCAACCCTCCGATGGTCCGAACCACGGACTACCTTTACAACAAAGGATGCAAATGACTTGTAACTTCTGTAAGAAACCGGGCCATTTGGAGAAACAATGCTATGCGAAATCAAAGCAACAGGGTTTTCGCAATGGAACATCTCAGAGAAGACCGCCAGAGATCAGGAATATACAGGAGATGGAAGATCTACAAGACCCATTAGAATGTTACGAAGTAACATCACAGGAACAGGACGAAATCGAACGCTACGAAGAATCTGCAGAGTTTCTGCAATCAGCGGACGATTGCAATCCATACATGGAAAGCATTCTGATGGACGCACCTATAGACTACTCGCAGATTCAGGAGCCTCTATTAATCTCATTAAACATTCTGAAGTTCCCATAGAAAGAACACCATTTGAGATGAGGAAACGTTTTGCCATGGGGAGAGATATTAATTATTCTTATCAAGCAGTAAGAATACCATACTTAGGGAAGTCGCATTTATTTCACATAATTGATAATGATTTTCCCTTGCCAGAAGAAGGTATCATCGGCCGACAATTCTTTAATGCATTCGATAAATATCACATAACTAAAGATTTCCTTTACCTTGATAACAAAAAATTACCCCTTTATGAGGACGGAACATTTGTTTCGGGAAACACAGCACAGATAACTCGGATCAAAGTTGTAGAAAAGGATCAAGATGTCTATATAGAAAATCACGACTCAATCCCCGACGGCGTGTACAAAATAGAGAACCAAGAATTAGTTGTACCCTTATATAATTATGGAAATATCCCCTTAAAAATACCAAGCAGTTTGGAGTATGATAAAGTCGATCAAATTAAAGAAACAAGTAGAGTCAGTGTCACTATTTCGGAAGGAAATCAGGCAAAACGGATACAAGATCTATTAAACAAAACGAGATTGGACCACATAGAAGAAAAAGAACGTCCTTATTTATGGAAAATGGTAGCAGGATACAGTGACATTTTTAACCTTGAAGGAGACCCATTTCCTTGTACCGATTTAGTAGAACATGAAATAATTTTGAAAACCGGCAAGATAGTAAATGTTAAATCTTATCGTCCTCCCCAATGTCACAAAGAAGAAATAAAAACACAAATGCATGACTTGAAAGAAAAAGGCGTCATACGAGATTCGAATTCACCCTTTAATTCGCCGATTTGGGTGGTGCCAAAAAAGGAAGACCCTTCTGGCAAGAAGAAATGGCGCATAGTAATCGATTTTCGAAAGATAAATGAGGACACGGAACAAGATGCATATCCGTTACCCATCATCGAGGACATTTTAGATCAATTAGGAGATGCAAAATTCTTTTCTGCCTTTGACCTCAGCTCTGGGTTTCACCAAATCCCAATGAGTGAAACATCAAAGAAATACACGGCTTTCTCGACATCTGAAGGTCATTTTGAATTTAACAGAATGCCCTTTGGACTCAAAAATGCTCCCGCTACCTTCCAAAGGATGATGGACAATGCCCTGAGAGGATTGGTAGGAAACAAATGTTTTGTTTATCTTGACGACATTGTCGTATTCGGTTCAACTTTAAAGGAACACAACGAGAACCTAGTAAGCCTATTTGACAGACTCAGAGAAACGGGATTAAAACTTCAACCTGACAAGTGCGAGTATTTACGCCCAGAACTCGAATATTTAGGACATTTGTTAACTGAGGACGGCGTGAAACCTAACCCCGCAAAAATACAGGCAGTACGAGATTTTAAACCACCACAGCATGTCACCCAAGTTCAGAGCTTTTTAGGACTCGCAGGGTATTATAGAAAATTTATAAAAAATTTCTCTCAAATTTGTAAGCCTCTTACAAATCTCACACAAAAGGAGACACCTTTTGACTGGTCAACGAATTGTCAAGAATCCTTTGACAAAATAAAAGAACTATTATGCTCAGCACCGGTTTTGAGATTTCCAAACTACAAGGAGAAATTCACTTTAACGACAGACGCATCTAATCATGGACTAGGCGCAGTATTATCCCAAAACGGTCATCCCTGTTGTTACATATCAAGGACGTTAAACAAAGCCGAGATCAATTATAATACAACGGAAAAGGAATTGTTAGCGATAGTTTGGGCATGCAAAAGGTTAAGACAGTACCTTCTTGGGAGAGAGTTTACAATCCAAACGGACCATCAGGCGTTAATATGGCTACACAACGTGAAAGATCCCTCTTCACGATTGTTACGGTGGAGATTACGTTTGGAAGAATATCTTTACACTGTCGAACACGTAAAAGGAAAGGAAAATAAAGCTGCAGATTGTCTATCTAGACTATTTCCAGTTCAACAAGAAGAAGATTCCCTACAAAATACAGCAGAAGAAGTTGAGCTGGATGTGGAAAGAGAAGAGGAATTAATAGGACAAGAAACAGCCGGTACGTCCAGAGAGTTTCCTCGGCGTCGCATGGATGCAGATCAACTTATCTCAGATGAGGAAGGATTAACGGATGGGAGAGAAAATTTGTTAAGAGAATATAAAAAATACATCACAAACAGAATGCCTAGCAGAGAAAATGTTAAACCTAACGCCGGAGGTAATCTCTGGCGCACTATATCCAAAGAAAGGACAGGAATCCAGGATACATCTCAATATAAACTACCTCAATTTAACGAGGCTAAATGGCTGGAGGTATTGGATAGAATAAACCGAGAGGCCATGGCCTCTAAACTAACAATTACACGTTACCACTTCATAGATCCAACAATTACCCCTTTAGAAAAGGTGAAGATCCGGGACTATCTCAACTTCTTGAGCCAAAAGCATGAAGACCAGCAATTTCACACCTGCTACACACCACGAGCAGAGCTCACTCAAGAAGAAAAATGGGAAATTATAAAGGAATCTCATGGATCTATTACGGCACAACATTTTGGGGAGAACAAAACTATTGAAAGAGCTAGAACTCTTGGAGAATGGAAAAATATGGAACAAGAAATCATCCACTACATCAAACGATGTCCCGTTTGTCAACTACAAAAAACGGTTAGAATTAAAAGACAATGTCCAGCAATTATTCCAGACACGCCTGTCAACCCCAACGATAAAATAGCCATGGACATTTTCGGACCTTTACCCTTGACACTTTCAGGAAACGAATATATTCTCAGCATCCAAGATATGCTCACAAAGTACTTAATCTTGATACCTCTTAAGAATACGGCATCTGAAAGCATTATAGAAGGGTTATTCGACCACTACATATATCTATTCGGAGCACCAAAGAATATCTTAACAGGTCAGGGACAAAACTTTGTATCTGAACTGGTACAGAATTTTGAAAATCTATTCAGGATTAAGAACATAAAAACCACAGTTTATCATCCACAAAGCAATGGAGCACTCGAAAGAGCCCACTCGACTATTAAAAATTTACTGAAAACCAGCATTGAAGATCATAGCACTGAATGGGATCAAAATTTAAAAATAATTTGTATGGCATACAATACTATGAAACATGAAGGCACCGGATACTCCCCCTTTCAACTGACCTTTGGGAGAGATGCAAATTTGCCCTCGATGTTAAGCACCACGCCAAATGTCAGGTACGAGGAATTACTCAATCTATGGAAAAGAAAGCATGAACACTATCTCCAAAAGGCAAAAGAAAAAATAGAGATACAAAAAATCAAATACAAAAAGTTACAGGATTCAAAAATCTCTATACCACAAGGTATCTTCGAGCCTGGGGACCTGGTCAAGTTTATTAATAACCATCCAGAGAACAAACTTTCTCCCTCCTGGAAAGGCCCAGCAGTAATTACAGAGAGACAGGAGAACAATAATTACACAATCCTGTTTAACGACAAGCGAACTAGAATACATTCGAATCAACTGATGCCCTATTACCAATGATGTTTCAGATGATGGCCCTAATCTTATTATGGATATTGAAGATCATATCGGCTGAGGTCATCACAACTGACCTAACCGGGGTAACTATTTACTCGGAAGAATTAGGGCAGGCTCAACTCTATCATGACACCTGGAATATGATACTAGGAGTAGAGACCAACGAAATAGACGAGCGATATGAGTCATTGCAACACATTTTCGCATCCGTCTCGCATCAATGTGATGACTGTTTAGAACAATTTGAGCTGAATTTAATAAAATCAAGAATACAGCGTTTGAACAATCAGAGAAATCTTTTAAACCAACTTCTAGGCAAAACGCGAGCTAAAAGAGGGTTTTTTAACTTCATAGGCGATGTATCGAAAACACTTTTTGGTACTCTAAGTGAAAACGATATGAAATATATCAACGAAGAGCTAGATAAACTGTTCAATGACAACAAAGTCATGTCACAAAGTATTTCTAATCAAACTAAGATTATAAAAGTATTGTTGAATTCAGCCTCTACCGATTTTAAGACCCTTGAAATACACAGTCGAGAAAATAATAATCGCATCAATCAAATAGTTAACGGAACAAACAGAAATACAAAAAATATAGCCATCTCAAACCAAATGACGATTTGCATGATGATAGTTGATGAATTGGGTGAAGATATCAACTTACTGATAAATGCGATAAATGACGGAAAAAACGGAATAGTCCATCCTCAGCTCCTAACACCAGCAATCCTGATAATGGAGATGAAAGAATTCGAAGAAAAGTTCAACGTCAAATACACTATCCCTTTAAAACAGACAAACTTCCAGCATATCGTCGACGTCTCGACAGTCAACGTGGCTATCACAAAGAATAGATTTGTTTATTCCATCCACATTCCTATCCCAGAAACCGAAATATATGAAATTAAACACTTAATTCCTATTCCCAGACAAATTGGTTCAGTTTTCCTTGCCATAATTCCTGACTACGAATACTTATTGATGGGACAGGGGCACACTACATACGTACCTACAGATAGAACAATATTAGAACTATGTAAAAATTATGGTCAGATGAAAATTTGTAAACGAACGCAACCC
>CAKNXH010039866.1:0-11691 GCA_932178445.1 Andricus quercusramuli | reverse complement strand
CCAAATTCAGATGACGGCTGTGCCCCCAGTTTCCTCGGGAGCTGAGGAATTGGCAGTCCCTCTGAACGAGGCTATGGTATTGGGAGAGGCTAATCGGTCCCCCAATAAGAGAAGACGCATTAACGGTTCCCAGAAAAGGAGACTAAGGAGGCTGGAACGTCGGCAGCTACAGGGCCGACATCCAGCATTGAGGCCCAGAAAAGAGGAAGGGGCTGAGAGGGCACCCCACCGGAGGTGGTTCAGCCTTTGAAGAGGCACAAGGCGGCCCAGCAGCCGACGAACAGAGAGTCGCACTATGGGCCAGGCGACCGAAATTTTGGCCAAAAACAAAGTATGGAGTTTAAAGACAGGCTACTATTTATTGTTTTTTATATTGTTCAAAGTACTTAAAACCCGATTTTTACATATAAATGCATTATTATTGTCAATCCGTGTTGTGCGATATAATGCAAAAAGTAATATTTTTTCAAATTATTTCTTAATATAAATTTGTTTAAATACATTTTTGGTTTAATGTGTCTTGAGAGGTTACGAAATGTGTGAAATATCTGTAAAACATCATACAGAAGTATATAGTATGCATAATGCATCTAGTCGCCAATTGATACTTTTCAAAAGTTGGCGCTTTCGATTCTCTCCACTCCGAAACTTCACACCCAAATGAGAAAAATGAGGTACCATTTTATTCACTATGATGCATACTTTAAGCTTGATGTGCCTCATTTTGCCCGTTTTCATTTGCAAAAGAAAAAATTTACTTTAAGAAGCCGAGCGCGCGAGCTTCTTTCCTGAACCCACGCAAACGTTCAATTCACTCTTCCACCCAATATAGAGAAAATCTGAACAATTTTAATATTTTTACAAATGAACAATCATCTAAATTATTGTGAAGTATTTAAATTAAATATTAATAATAATGAATAATCCAGCACCCCATTTTGTGAGAGGCAAGGGGACTCACCATAATTCAGCACCTCATTTTGTGAGAGACATGGGGACTTACAATAATAATACCACATTTTGTAAGAGTTCGAATTTTGATTATTGTGACTACACATTCATAATCAGCGACCCCAAAAACACCCGAGTAACTACTTTTAGCTAAATCCACCAACACTTTGAAATTTCTGCCACCATATTGAGTTCGCCAATTTGAATTTTGAATTGTTGACTACATATTCATAATCAGCGACCCCAAAAACAACCGAGTAACTATTTTTAGTCGATTCCATATATTTTCAAAATCTTCGCTGTCATATTGAGTCCGCCATTTTGAATTTTAAATGTTTGACTACATATTCGTAATCAGCGACCCCAAAAACCCGCGAGTAACTATTTTTAGTCGATTCCATATTATTATTATTATACCATTAAGCCTTTTCCCTTCCGGGGTAGGCGTGACTTGTTCGGTTGGAAAGTAGTGAAATAGGTATATAGGTATGAGGTTGATCGGTATACGGGCATAGGGTGGATGGGTATGTAGGTGTTATGTATAGATGTTTTAGATTGATCTGGAGTTCTCATGTTATTTATATAAATTACACGTTCACTCCGCAACACTGCTCCGACCCAGGTTGCTGATCAATCTCTCTAGCGATCACCCCAAGTGAGGAGCCTCACAAAATTATTATGTATGGTTCCCCACCTGGGCCCATTAGTATCCAAGGTCTTTGTTTCAGGCATCATTCACTCTATTGTCACTCTGTTTATAAACTATTTGTCGCCACATATTTCTGTCCTGGCATACTACTCTAGCTTCCTTCACGTCCATGCATTTTTTCATGCAAGCTCTTGTGTTCCTATGACTTCTTATGTCTCTTCGTATTAATGTCTCATTCACAGATTCTAACCATTCTTTCGGCAGTCTACCTCTGGGCATTTTGCCATTTACTTTACCTTTAGACACTTGCTTGGTCAGTCGTTCATCTTTCATTCTTTCAAGATGTCCGAACCACCTTAGCTGATTTCTTTCCCATATGTCAACTAGTGTCTCCCCTGTACCACATTCTTCGAGGATTGTCTCGTTTCGTACTTTGTCCATCAGTGTTTTCCCGCATATTATGCGCAGAGGTTTCATGCCGATCGCGTTGATTTTACTCCTGTCTTTTTCTTGACAGGTCCATGCCTCGCTACCGTATAGTACAGTCGGTACGAAAATAGAGTTATGTATGGCCATTTTAGCTTTTTTTGATATGTTTTTATTTGTGAGGATGGACCTTGCTCTACCGATAACCTGCTTACCCTTATTTATGCGCCTATCTAATTCCCCATCTATTTTCCCGTCGTTAGTGAATAGACTACCTAGATATACGTACTTGTCAACTTGTTCTAATTTCTCATCATTTAGAACTATGTTGCATATTGTTTTCTCACTTTTTCCCTCAAACACCATGACTTTCGTTTTATTCACGTTAATTTTGAGGTCCATGTTCTTCATGCTTGTATTAAGTTTATTCAACATTCTTTGCAAGTCTTCGACTGATTCTGCCATAACAATCTTGTCATCCGCGAAAGCCAACCCACGTACCTTGACGGTTTCGAGATCTACACCTTTTTCGTCGAAGAGGGCAGTTCTAAGACACTTATCCATGAATATGATAAAAAGCCACGAGGACATAACGCATCCTTGTTTCACGCCTTGCATAATATCGAACCATTCACTCTTTTTCCCATTTACCCTTACACTCGCTTTACTACCTGTATATATTGTTTTTATTGCTTGTAGAAGCCCTCCATTCACTCCATACTCTTTAAGGACTTCCCAAAGCTTACTTCTATTTACCGTGTCGAATGATTTTTCTAGATCGATAAATGCACAGAAGACTTTCTTTCCTACTCTCAAACTTTTTTCTGCGACCTGTCTTAGGCTAAATATCTGATCCGTACATGATCTTCCTGGCATAAATCCACTTTGGACTTCCCATATTTTCTCTTCTGTAATTTGCATTACCCTACGGATAAGTATTTTTGAGTATATTTTACTTACGGTACTTAGTAGGCTGATACCTTTGTAATTACTGCAGTTGCTTTTATCTCCTTTTCTTTTGTATATTGGTACGATAATCGCTTTTCTCCAATCGTCTGGGACTTCTCCCGTTTCGATACATAAATTTATTAATTCGCACAACCTGTGAGGTATGTACTCGCTACCGTATTTAAGCATTTCAGCGCTAATATTGTCTATACCCGCAGCCTTACCGTTTTTCAAGTTCTTAATTATATCTCTGACCTCAGTGACACAGACTTTTTCAATTGGGTTTTCTAATGCATTATCTTCTATGTCGCAGTTTTGTTGTCCGATATTTTCACCTCCCAATAGTTCTTTGAAAGACTCTTTCAAAGCGTCTACTATTCCGTCTATATCATATAGCATTTCGCCTTTGCTGTTTCTCATGCTAGCAAACTCTGTACTTTTACTTTCCTTCAACTGTTTATACAATAGTTTCATAATTCCTTCAAAGTAGTTTATTATTTTATTCTCTTCTTCTGTTCTGATTTTCTCTTTACTCTCTTTGACTAGTCGTTTAACTTTCCTATTTTTGTGTCTGTAATCATTTTTAAGTCTAGTTCTCTCCTCATCGCTAAGACCTGTCATGTTCAGCGTTTTATTGTGCGCTTCTTTCTTTTCTTTTTGGGCTGCCGCAATTTCATCGTTCCACCACGCATCGCCAGACTTTCTTCCTACAACCGCTGTACCACATACTTCGGTCGCAGTTTTGACAATGACATCCCGTAATAAAGTCCACGCGCCCTCTATATCTTTATTGCTTATAAGCGCTTCCCACGTTGCCCTATCTATGCTTCCAGTTAACCTCTTTTTAAACTCTGTTTGCACTTCTTGTCTCTGTAAATTTTCGATTTTTATTCGTGTTTGTTTCGTTTTCTTTGTTTTCTTTGTTCTCCATCCCCGCCCTAAGTTTATTTTGCAGACTAAAAGGTAATGATCGGAATTGCATTCGGAACCCCTCATGACTCTTGTATCTTTAACTAGTTCTCTTAATCTTTCATCCGCAATAACAAAGTCAATTATGCTGTGGCTATTTCCTTTACGCCAGGTGTACATGTGGATCATTTTATGTCTAAACCAAGTATTTGTAATAAATAGGGCCTTTTCTAAGCATAAACTAACTAGCTTTTCCCCGTTAAAATTTTTTCTTGTTGGATCTCCAAAATTACCTAGCACCCTTTCTGTATCTGTATCCTGACGTTGGACACCGACCCATCCGTTCATATCTCCTAGCAGAATTATTCTTTCACCTTGATCGCAAATACTTATTGTATCATTTAGAGTGTCCCAGAAGGCGTCCTTAACTTCCCTCGAATCGCTATCAACTGGTGCGTAGCACGCTACGATAAATAATCTTCTGATTCCTACCTTCATTCTAGCCCACAGCAATCTGGGTGATACAAAATTATGCTCTATGAGATGATGACTTGCTTTTTCACTCATAATTAAACCGACCCCTTGACTACGATGCGATTCGCTATCTACTCCTGACCATATTTCACAACCGCCTTTCAACACCCCATTTCCTATTTTTCTAAATTCGCAACCCTTTTTCGTTGTCTCAGGTACACAAAGAATGTCTAGTTTCCTTACGTGCATAGTTTCTCGTAGTTCTCTTATCTTAAGATCATTCACTCCTCTAGCATTCCAAACACCCAGTCTCCATTCATCGCCCGAAACAAGACCTTTACGCTTACCGTGTGCATGCCTTTGGTCAATCCGAGTTTCAGTCCATTCCGAGGCTACTTTATTGTTTGTATTATTCATGTTCAAAATCTTCGCCGCCATATTGAGTTCCCTATTTTGAAGGTTCGACCGCATATTCGTAATCAGCGAACCCAAAAACCCCTGAGTAACTATTTTTAGTCGATTTCATATATTTTTCAAAATCTTCGCCGCCATATTGAGTTTGCCATTTTGATCTTTGAATTTTTGACTAAATATTCGTAATCAGCGACCCCAAAAACCCCCGAGTAACTATTTTTAGTCGATTCCATATATTTTTCAAAAGCTTCGCAGCTATATTGAATCTGTCATTTTGAATTTTGAATTGCTGACTGCATATTTGTAATCAGCGACCCCAAAAACCCCCGAGTATCTATTTTTAGCCGAATCCGTAGACTTTTTGAATTTTGGCCAAAATTTCGGTTGCCTGGCCCATAGTGAGTCGTCGGGAGCTGGACTGACGGCCGCTCAGAGTACCCCTGACGATATTTGTGGCCGACACCAACTACCCGGGCTCGTTGCTCACTACGGACCAGTACGAGATCTTCAGGGAGGCTACCTGGAGGGCGCTCGAAAGAGTGTCCCGAGATCAATTGCCAAGATTCGTTCTTGCGGCCCTCAACAACAGGCCCTTCTATCACATTGGACAGGTCAACTTTAGGGTTGCCGGCCAAGGACAGGAGGAGCCTGTTGAGACGCAAGAAGATCGGGAGCAGACCTGAATGACTGCTCCTGGTCTAACCATTACCCAGACTAACTTGCATCACAGCAAATGCGCCTCTGAAGTTTTGCAGAGGGGCATGGCTGCGAGGCACACAGGTATCTCAGTAATCCAAGAACCATGGTCAGTACGAGATACCATAAGGGGATTAAGGGGGGCTGGTCTTTTTTGTTACAGGGACCCCAAGGCGGCCAAACCAAGGGCTTGCATACTGGCGAAGGGAGTTAACGCTGTTCCGCTGCTTGAACTATGATCGATAGATCTGATGGTGATAGCCACGTATCTCAAAGGAATAGAGAGGCTAGTTTTGGGATCGGCTTATTTTCCTTATGACAGCGATACCAACCCACTAGTGGAGGTACGTACACTGGTGGAATATTGTAAGGTAAGGGGTATTCCTCTTCTGCTGGGATGCGATGCTAATTCCCACCATACTTTGTGGGGCAGCACGGACATCAAGTCAAGAGGTAATGACCTACTGGAATACCTAATCACAACTGATTTAAATATTCTTAACACGGGGAACACCCCGACATTCCATAACTCGGTCAGGGAGGAAGTCACTGACATCACTCTCTGCACTAGTATTTTTTGGGATAATATCAAAAAGTGAAGGGTTTCAGATGAACCCACTCTCTCAGATCACTCACAGATAGAGTTCGTGTTGGATTCCGTTATACCCGCTGGCCCTAAATGGGTCATAAATGCAAGAAGAACGGACTGGGATCAGTTTTCCACGGAACTAAGATGTGCACTTTCAGAGGTTCCAGGGAACCCAGGGAAACCAGAAAAGAGAAACCAGAGAGACGTTCAGACGTGCCAGTACCGGCAAAATGAAGGAACTATGGACGTCATTCACAACGATGAGGGACGGATACAGGGGTGCAATACGTAAGGCAAAGCAGGAGAGCTGGACCAACTTGTGCACAGACATCGAGAAGGGAGCTGAGGCGGCTAGACTGGATAGGTTGCTTTCTCGAAATCCGGACGCTATTTTCAGCACTCTAAAACTGCCCGGAGGGGGATACTCAGAGTCGAACGGGGAGACCTTGGCTTACCTGATCAAGGCACATTTCCCGGGCTTTTCAAGGTTTGGAGAAAAGGGGACAACACCTCAGAGGCAAACAGAGTCGTCTGCGGCCCAACTGGGCCCAAAACGACTGCTGGCCAACGATATTGTCACCTCCGCCAGGGTCAGGTGGGCCTTGAAATCTTTCAGTCCTTACAAATCTCCTGGAGCAGATGGCATATATCTAGTCCTCTTACGGAGGGTTGGAGAGATCAGCATAGGGCCGCTAGTGAGACTTGCTAGGGATAGTCTGACGTTGGGATATGTCCCGATGGCATGGAGGGGTACGAGAGTAGTCTTTATTCCGAAAGCAGGTAGGATCGGTTATACCTCACCCAGGGACTTCCGGCCCATCAGCCTAACATCTTTGCTACTAAAAACAGTGGAAAGACTTGTGGATAGATATATCCCCGATAAGGTCTTGTCAAGTAGGCCACTCCACAAGGAGCAACACGCCTACAGGGCTGGTCACTCGACGGAGACGGCCCTAAGTGGAGCAGTGAACCTAATTGAAGGTCAACTGAAGGAGAAAGGCCGCGCGATTGAAACCTTTATGTACATCGAAAGAGCCTTCAATAACAACTCTGGAGAGGCGATCAGGGCGGCCATGATTACACATGGTGTGCCTATTGCAGTCGTGGAATGGACGTGCCACATGTTGACCAACAGGAATCTAACTACGACTAAGGGTGATGCCACTCTAAGTGGAACCATTGACTCGGGATGTCCGCAGGGAGGAGTTTTACCGCCCTTGCTGTGGTGCCTAGTAGTGGATGAATTGCTTCATCTACTCTCGAGTCAGGCCTACCACGTAATAGGCTATGCGGACGAAATACTGGTCATCGTGCGCGGCCAGCATCTGGATGCTGCAAGCAAGCACTAATGCTAGTGGATGTATGGTGCAAGAAAACTGGATTATCGGTTAATCCATATAAGACTGACGCGGTTTTTTTCACCAGAAGGTACAAGCGGGGAACCACGAGTACATTGAAACTTGGAGGACAACTGGAAATCAAAGAACGAGCTGAATATCTAGGAGTCATTCTGGATAAGAAGCTGTTATGGAACGAGCACGTGGAAAACAACAAGCAGCTAGTAGCGACTCTATGGCTCTGCAGGAGAGCCATAGGGAAAATCTGGGGCTTGAAACTAACCTAACCTATGCGGCGGTGGTCTGGTGGAGCAGAGTCGAGCTGTCCACTGTGAAGTCTCGACTGGAAAGGATCACGGGACTTATTTTGAGAGGTGTCACTGGAGCCTCGAAGTCGACACCCACGATGGCACTAGGGGCACTAACAGGTTTACAGCCACTCCATATTACCATCAAGGCCGTAGCCGCGATGGCAGCCTGGAGGCTAAATTCGGTAAATGACAGAAGGATCTCGACAGCAGTGATGATCCTAGTCGACATCGCGAGGAGGCCGACCCTGAACATGCCACAGTACTACAATCTGAGATTATGGCCACATTATGGATCAGTACCGTGCGTCCTTCCATTAACCACTGCGTGATGGTTTGTTCTCCGTTTAAGAAAGTAGTAAATATACAAGCCAGATGTTGTTGCGTAGTAGTAAACTTCTTCCACCAAAAGTTGTTGATTTTATCCGGCCTGGCGCAGAAAAGTTCTTAGTTCCAGCGATAACTTTCTTCACTTGTTCAGCAGCAATTGGTGGACACTTCTCTTCTGGACGTTGTAACCGCTGCCTTTGGTAAAAGTTGCGAATTCTCGACTAGGCGGATTTTCAAGGGCACATGACGTTTTATTGAACACGCGAGAAGGATGAGTAGAAAAGGTGGAATTTTCTTGAATCCACTTTTTCCTTTATATATATATATATATATATATAATTAAAAAAAAGTTAAACAACCACCGCAGGGTACCACTAAGAGCAACTGCCATCTGGAAAAAATGTCAATGGCCCCCAGTAGAACCGCGGTAAAATACACCTATGGCCACGTCTCACATCCGTGAGATGGGTGGTCACAGGGCACGACGAAATCACAACGACAGGCCGGCGAAACCCTCGTGTGTCTTGAGGACACGAAGCGACCCAAGGATGACAGCTTTCTGCATCCATCTCACAAGAGCCTTGGCATATTTTTGGCACGCGGGTATGGCTTTAAGGTTACGAACCAGCGATAATTTCACACCTCCGAGAGCACCTATCACAAGAACAATTACTCGTACCGAATATTTTGGGTACAGTCGAAGCAGCTCTCTTTTAAGGTCTTGATATCTCTCCTCTTTTTCTTTCTCCTTTGCAGTGATGTTGTATTCGGATGGAGCCGAGAATTCGATCACGAATATAGTTCGTTTCTCGAAGTCTTGGAGAACAATGTCAGGCCTCGAGTGCGCAACGGAGACTGCTGCCCGAAAATCGTAGTTCCAGAAAATCTGGCACTTCTCGTTTCGGACAATTGACTCTATATCCCTTGGAGCGTTCGGCAGGGCAGGGTCGCGACCAACACCGTAAGAGCGACAAAGGTGGTAATAAAGTACTCTTAGGGCCGCATTATGTCTATAGATATACGTTGTTCCTGCGTGGGTCGGACACCCCGATAGTATATGTTCTAGGTACTCAGCGTGTGCATGACACGCTCTGCACCTATCACTGGGAACTTCTTGACATAAAATGCGGGCGCGGTATGCTAAGGTGGAGATTACACCGTCCTGGCATGCGAAAATAAAGCCCTCTGTACCTGAATTGAGCCCTGATGATTTGAGGAAAGCAAAAGTTTGCTCCTTCGACAAGGACTGTTTTTCTACATTTCTGTGAAAGTTTCCGTGCATTTGCTTGTCGAGTAGCTCTTGGTGAAATTTTCCAACCTCTGCTTTCTTTACTTCGGCTTTTAGACGTGAAGCATCTAGATGGAGTAATGCACTTTCCTCACTTCTGATGTTAAAATTCAGGCCAAGGGTCTCAGCAGCTTGCTCCGCGGCTTTGTAAAGGAACGCCCCTTCGCCAATCATCTCGTGGTTTCTGACCATCTTTAGGAGAGGATCTCTGCCATTCGCAACGATGTAAGCTGTACTCAAAACAATTCGGTTATGAAGACACTGGAGATTCAGAAGTCCGCGTCCGCCTTGCTGGCGTGAAATGTATAATCGCGGAACTGACGAATTGATATGCAAGCTTTTATGCATATGCATGATCTTACGCGTGGTGACATCAAGGGCCTTAAGCTCGTTCTTCGTCCATTGAACCACCCCAAACGAGTAGAATAGAACCGGGACGGCAAGCATGTTAGTCGCAGATACCTTGTTCAACGCCGACAGATTGGAAGACCAAATCTGTCGAAGAAGATGCTTGTATCTGCTTCGGAGAGACTCCTTCACTGATGTTACGTCCTGAATGCGGCTTTGAGGCACGCCCAGGTATGTATAGGTCTCTCCAGTGTTAAAATGTCTAATAACACTTATATCCACAAGCTCAGGGTCCTTGGGAAAGCCAGTAATCTTTCCTTTCTTCAAATGAATTTTGGCACACTTGTCCAAACCAAAGTCCATCCCAATCTCTCCTGTGTAGTTCTTGACGATATTTAAAGCAGTTTGAAGTTTGCTTTTACCAGCGGCATAGATCTTCAGGTCATCCATATAGAATACATGAGTGACCTTATGCTCACGCTGATTAGTGTCGCCACAGAGGTATCCAGGAGAATTTCGTAGTGCAAGAGATAGAGGCAAAAGTGTGATGCAAAAAAGCAAAGGGCTCATACTATCCCCTTGAAAGACGCCCCTCTGGAAGGTGACGTTGTTCGTCGTCAGACGATAATTCCTAGATGAGATGGTAAATCTAGTTTTCCAAAGAGGCATCAATCTCTCTATGCATCTCACTATGTGTGGATGTACCTTCAAGCTTTCCGACAGACAGATGATAAGTCTATGAGAGGTTGAATCAAAAGCTTTCCGGTAGTCAATCCAGGCCATTGACAGGACGCGCTGATGGACTGTAGCGTCTTTACAGACACACCTGTCAATCAGCAGGTTCTCTCGACAGCCTGCTACACCTTTTTTCGAGCCACGTTGTTCGTACATCTCTCGCCATACAGGCTCAATTCGTCGAACAATCCTGTTGTTTAGGATAGCTGTAAAAATCTTATACAGTGTGTTCAAACAAGTTATTGGCCTGTAATTCTCTGGTTTGGACAAGTCGCCTTTTTTCGGTAGGAGTATAGTGCGTCCTAACACTAGCCACTGCGGAATGGGCATCTCCGACTTTAAATATGAGGTGAATATGCGGGCCAAATGTTGGTGTGTAGAAGTAAACTTCTTCCACCAAAAGTTCTTGATACAACCTGGTCCAGCACCGGAAAAGTTCTTCGTGCCTCTAAGTGCTTTTTTCACCTCTTCGGCAGTGACTGATGGGCACTCCTCCTCAGATTTTATGAGGCTGTCGCAAAACTCCTTGAAGCGGATGATATTGTCAGTATCTTCCTTCAACTCTAGTGTTTTCGGGATCTTGTACACCTCTCTCCAAAAAGTCTCTACCTCCTTGGGCTTGGGTGGATTTTTTACAAAAACAGGGGGATCACTGAAGAGGCGCGATGGGTCAGCGAGAAACTGTTGATTCTCTCTGATCCATCTCTCCCTCTTCTGTATCCTCCTCCTTGCGTCAGATAACAGCCTTATTTTGTCAACAATATGCTGCTTGATTGTCAGCAGCTTTGACTTGTTTAGTGTGTGATTCAAGGTCCTTAGTTCTTGGGCGAACTTTCGAACCCTTTCCGTGAACGGTCTACCAGATGTTATGTAGTCAATCACACATTGAACACGGGACGCATTCTGTCTTGCCCATCCAATTTTCTTGTTCAGTTGATGCAAGCGTCTTCTTGTCTTTTGATCCATCGTCGGTTTGAGCCTTCGATTTGAATCAGCCAAAGCTCTCGCAGCACCATAAACTGAGCAATTGATGGTCCAGAGGTCGGACTCTTGCGAGATATCTCCACAAAGGGAGGCATCCATTTCAGCCAGATCTTGGGGCTTAAGAGGAACCTGCATGTTGATGTTCCTCCTTGTACTGAAATTGCCATCATCTTCAAGAAGGTGCCTACTTTCTGCGGTTGGTCTTAATGTCGTTTCATCTTCGTCTGCAGCTTGTTCAAGCAGCGGTTGAGGAAGCGCTCCGCGTACATATCCATTTTTGCGGAGGTAGTCGGCTTGATTTCGCA
>CAKNXH010039861.1:0-10904 GCA_932178445.1 Andricus quercusramuli | reverse complement strand
AATAGGTGTTTATTCCAAAAGCGACATACACCAAATTATTCCTGCTACCTCTTAAATAATGTATGAGCGAGAAATATATATTTATCTGAAAATATTTTTTTATTTCGAAAAATTTAACTTATTCAACACATAACGTTTATTCAACACTTTTGTTAAAAAAGAAAGGGACTTTAAAGAAAACTATACTTTTCAACAATGTACAGTTGATATTAGTATGGACCATAATGTAGAAGAGTTCGCATTTTGGAAAAAATCCAGTGCGATGCACGAGATACGTGATGATAATGTGTTCGTTAAAGCCAAAGGAGCTTTAACCAAAGAGAATTCACAATCACCAAACGACAATTGCCGATGCTTTGACGTTTAAGTTTAAAAGGTCTGTGCACAAATATGAGGGAAGTACAAAGCCCGAACGGACTTTGTTCTTTGCCTCAAAATTTGTTTATACTCCAAGCTAATTTTCCTAACCAAAACCCAAGAAAGAATCCTTATTTAATTTGAACAAAATTAATTGTTCACTTTTATTTCGACTTTTTGTCTCTAAAATAAACTTGGAAAATAACAAAAATTTAGAACATGAAGCGAATTTGATCAGAGTTTTATTTTTACACAACTGCTACATTATGTTTTTAGTAATAATGCGCTTTTTGTGCCACACTCTTCACCGCACGCTATATGCCGACATTTTGCCCTAAGTACCTGACGAGCATGATAGACGCACGCTGTGCTGCATATCATGCAGACCGTGTGCGGGCACTATGCGGGATTACTTATTACCCTCAGAACGTGTTGTCACTCTGCTTGCATTGTTGCCGACACATCGTGCTTGCACGCAATGCGCCCATGTGCGTCCGCATGCATTGTTATCTGGGAGCAATCAAATAATTTCCTACTTTCAAAGAGGTTTATTTACAAAATCTTGTAAAACTACTACGCTGAAAGTGATGTTTTTTATGTGCCTGTATCTTGTAGTTGCAGCGAAAAATATTTGTTATTGTTCATACAAACAGGCGTAAACTGAATTGCTAATTCGCAACTAAAGTGATTAAATATTCCTTCCACCCATAATAAAAAATACTTTAATGATAAATTACCTGTTCTTTATTTAAAAATATCCATGCAAATACTTTGTGTACCCTCTAAAAATGCTAAATGTGTGCACGCACCATACCCGCACCGGCACGCATGACGTGCGACCCTCACGACGTGCGACACACCTGTCACGCATATGAGGACGCAGCTGTGTCATCCCCTGCGCGCACGTCGTGCGAGAAAACCCGCACGTGATGCGTCGGACCGTGCGCGCACTTTGCTATCTGGGACCCTACATGAGTACCACAAAAAATTAATGTATTTGTGAGCCAAAATAGAAATTCTGAAATATGATTCATCACCATGAAAAATCGATACATGTATGACTTCTGATACAAAGCAGTTTATTTGATAACAACACTTACCAAGTACAGCTTTTACATTAAAACTTTTTATAGATGCAAAACTATTTTGTACTTCATGTAATACTGCGAATCTAATATCACGTTCTTGATGATAATTATATTATTCACAGCGTGTACTATAAATATTCACAGCTTATACTCACAATACTTATCGAGCTGACTACCCTGGCGAAAGTATCGGATAGAAATTCCTTCCGAATCATTCCGGAATCGGTATCCGAACCAATCCGATTCAATTCGAACCAATCCGAAAAAAGTTCTACATTTCGTGTGACCCAAGTCGTTTAAAAATTAATCCGGTTCAATCCGAACTCCAAAAAGAACCAATCCGAATGAATCGGAAGTCGGATTGATATACACTGCATTTTCCATCCGAATGAATCCGAGTTCGGATTGAATCGGATTCATTCAGATTGAAAATCGTTTTAGGTCAATCCCAGTTCGGATTCATTCGGATTGGAAATTTGGTTCGGATTCATTCGGATTGAAAGTTCGGATTGAACCGGATTGAGTCAGATTAATTTTTGACCGATTTGGATCGAACGAAATGTAAAAAAAAATTCGGATTGGTTCGAATTAACTCGGATTGGTTCGGATACAGATTCCGGAATGATTCGGATGATTTCGGATTGGTTCGGAAGGAATTCCTATCCGATACTTTCGACAGGGTAATATCGTTTACTTTCAATGAAATATCTAAGTACAACTTATTTCTGACTTAAATTTTAACAGGGCTTCAAATGCTCAAATATAAATTTTTTCTACGAGCTTAGTAAACAGGCTGCTGCTTAGTAAACAGGCTGCTGCTTGCTATTATCATCTAGTACAGCTGCTTCAGCTTTAAATACAAAAGTTACTTTATTACTCATTCCTTATTTCAATTAATATAAATGTAAATGCATACACTATTTAAATAAATCTTGGATTCCCTTTTCTTTATTCCTGACTTTTAACATTATTGCGTGTGTACTTTACTGATAAAAAACAATATTTAAAAAATTATTATATATTTTAAAGACCTACTGAAATTCAATTGAAAGTTTCATAACTTAGTTCTTAAGTTTATACGAAATAGATGTAGAAATCTTTTTCAATTACAAGTGAAGTTATAAAAACTCTATGAACAATTGTCCTTTAAAATTAAAATGAATAAGGTTCATACCACATACCTTCAACTTGTATTTCGTGATTACCATTTTGTATTGCTGCTTTAGCTGCCTCAGATAATAAAATGTGCGCATGGTGGGGGCACGCGTGCGGATAAACCCGCATGACGTGCGCGCACCTGATCACGCAGGTGCGTCCTCAATTGAGGGCCATATCGCTCGCACGCATGCGGGCAAAATGCGATTGCATTGTAAAGGATAATTCTTATATTTAAATGATATTGTTACTTGCAAAATTGAAAACAAATTAATTTTCTACAAAGCTTTTATTTAAATTCGAGCCATGTGATTGTTTGGATACAACATGTCCTGGAAATTAATTTTTCCAACTTATATCTTTTGGGACTGAAAGGTTATCATTCACATTCTTCTGATCTGGACACTTTAAAGTGTCAACGTCCCTAATTAAATGAATGGGCTATAGCAAATAAACAAAATAAACACTATTCACTTGCATTCAAATTCACGAAATCCACTAAAGTCACCACATAAAACCGTCAACGGAATGGGTGCATGCGGGAAGTAGACAAGCAAGACCGTGGATTTTATAGGTTACCGCGTGCCTCGACAGCGTAGTACGCCTGAAACGATGAAAACACAGAGAAAATGAAAACCGTTGAGAAAACTCGAGAAATTATTTGAAACGAAGCAAAACGCTCAGACAAGACCGCGGGACGAGAAAACGCCATAGAAGTCGCGGAGACACTCGTGGCACGTCGGGCATTTCCGTTGGATCGACGAAGGCTGCTACGCCATATGTATTATTCAACGACAGCGCGCGGGTTTTAAATACAGCTTTCTTCATTCCTCTTGGAAATAGTAAAAATACATGTAAGTCCATTAAAAATTAAAGATGCATTTTTTTAATTCCTTACCAATTTGATTTTAAACTTTACACAATACAAATCATGAAATTCAGACTACAAATTGAAGTTACGCATATAAAAATATTTAAAGTTGAAAAATGATAAATTCCATAATATTATTATTAAAAAAATTATTACACTTCGATGTAAGAATGTTACTTGGTGTAATAATTTTAAAAATTATTTTTTGCAATACCCACCTCAAAAATTGACTTGACGTTTTCATACTTCTAAATTGTACCTAAAGGAACTTATTTGACCAGACTGTGTGCGACCAATTTTCACGAATGCGCAGTTTGAAGAAGGCTTACTTTAGGCACTGGAGAAAAAGCTGCGCATGCGCACTTTCGAAATAAGGTACTTTAGACACTGGCATAGGTGACTTTGAACACTGGCGTTGGTATCTTCTTGAAATAAATTTAAATTCAACTCGAACCAATCTCTTAATGATTGCCCACGGCCAAAGAGCATACGCGCCAACATTTTTTTCTACAAATTTTTTTCACAAATTTTTTTCACAAATTTTTTTCGACACTTTTTTTTCAAAATTTTTTTTTTTTTTTTTGAAAAATTTTTGTTCACAAGAATTTTTTCTTCAACAAATTTTTATTTCGAACATTTTCCTTCAAAATTTTTTTTTCAAACATTTTTGATTTCAAAATTTTTTTTCAACAAAATTTCTTTACTTCACTCTATGCAATACAAAATTAGTGTTTTTCGTTATCTCCTCCTAAAACAACTTATTCGGACAGGCTTCGCAAAAAATAGCGTGTGATACACGTGCGAATTATAGTTTTAAAATAAATAAAATACATTGCACATCAAATAATTTCACAAATGCATTCAATAATGTGAATAATACAAATTTCATAATCTATGCTTTCGATAAAATTGGAAATGTTTCAATTTTTATGAATGAACCATTTTCACAATAATTCTAGTTAAAATTATAGTAATAATGATTATTAATATTGAAAACTACGCTTCTTACTTATGTATTCATGCTATAAAAAATGCATCTCACGGAGTGCGACGCACGTGCGCTGTAAATCATGCCTATCACGAAGTGCGACTCCTATGCCTCGCACGTGCGTGCCCTTTACACAGTGCAGCGCAAATGCCTCGCATGCCGTGCGGGTAACGTGCCTCGCACGATTGTTATCTGGGTACCCTTCTTGGACGTACTTGTTTATAAAAGATCCGATAACACATTAGGACATGAAGTTTACAGAAAACCCACGTATATAAACAGATACCTGCATGCCTCCTCCCACCACCACCCATCTCAAAAGCAATCGGTCATCAATTCCCTTGTATACAGAGCTGTCTCCATAACAGATAAAGATAACTTACAAAAGGAATTACAAAATGTTAAACAAATCGTAATACAAAACGATTACACAAACAAACAAATTAATAAAGCAATAAGAAAATACACTCAAGAAAACAAGTCAACACAACCTACTAAAGAAAGAGAGAGAAAAACAACCACTATCCTACCCAACATTCAAGGTATCACGGAACAAATAGGAAGAATTCTCAACAAACACAACATTCAAACTATATTTAAACCACCTGCAAAAATAGGACAACTTCTAAACAACCCTCAAGATAAAAAGGAACCTTTCAGTGATCCAGGAGTATATCAAATCCCTTGTTCTTGTGGTAAAGTCTATATTGGAGAAACCGGGAGGGCGGTAAGTCAACGTGTAAAGGAACATGAGAGTAAAGTTAGGCCAAAACATTTCACACAATCAGCAGTAGCTGAGCATCATATCGAAACAGGACATAGTATTTTATTTGACAAAACAACCGTCATCGCTAAAACGTCTAATAAATTTCCAAGAAAACATAGAGAAGCAATCGAAATCTTGAAACACCCTAATAACATCAATAGGGACAATGGATATAATACCAATCCGATTTGGCTTTCCGTCCTCCCGGGTTTTTTAAAAAAGACTTGATTGGCCAATCAAGTCCAACCTGTCCCCACCATGGGGCGCTCTGGCCAATCACAGGCATCGTAGAGAATACATATATAAGAACAACATAACCTGAAACTTCAGTTTCAGGTCAGCCCTGAAGAAGTGAACTGCAATGTTCACGAAACGTCGGCAACATTCATAGTTTCGCACACGATTGAAACCCGAAAAATCTTTAAATTTTAAATTTATTATAATGAATTATCGTGAAAGTATTAAATCTATTATAATAAATTGTATAAACATTCATGTTTGTTAACTTGAATTTATTATCATCTCATGAAAAGTGGACAAAAAGTTGAGGATTTCAGAAAAATCCGTTTAAAACAATAATAATTTGTGTCAAAAGTTGTGGTTGTTAAATTTCATTAATTATTACCTTACTACAATTGGAAAGTAGACCAGAATTGACAATTTTTAGAAAACTAGCTGTAAATTCAATCTCCAGTGTTTCCACTTTATTTGCATTTATATTTATATGGTGCTCATTTCACGAGCACTTTGCTTCCCGCTAGCAAATGTATTTGCTTCCTCATAGAGGAAACATTTGTTATTTTTTAAATAATAGACAAACTAAAGTTTTCATTTTCATAAATTTAAGAATAGAATGTTGCAAAAAATACGAAATTACAAAAAAATACAAAAATATTTAAAATACATTAACAAATCAGTCAAATCAAATTTTTTATTTGAAATGGTAATTTGTCGAGCTGGAAAAGGGAAGGGGGAAATTCTATCGCACCCTATCCCTTTGCCAGCTTTATGCTAAGTTAATTGAAGTTATGAGTTAAGTTTTCAATTTAAAACATTAATTTTCTACCAAGAGGTTGAATTTTCCAACAAAAATGACGCAAAAAGACGAATTTTTAACAAAAATTCAAAATCAATTTTGAATTATGTTAATGATAACAATTTTACTATAAAAACCCGTTTTTTTTAATTTTATGCATTGCCACAGCTTCCTTTTACTGTTCAATAAAATGTATAAATATTATAAGTCAATTGATTCGTCTCGAATCAACAAATCTTTTGTATTATCACATCAACTTTAAATTATGCGAATGAGAAAATTTTTTCTATAAAAATCGATTTTTAATATAATATAAATGACCATAACTTCCTTACTCTTTAATAAAATGTATTGATATTATAGGCCAATAGATTCGTCTCGTACCAAGGAATCTTTCATATTCTTGCATCAACTTGGGATTATGTTAATGAAAACAGTTTTACTATAAAAACCCGATTTTGAAAATATTATTCAGTGATAAAAAATGCAATAAATATTTTTAGAAATCCTTCGGACAGTTTCAAGATATTAATGATGAAAATAAACCCTCCAAATTTCATCAATTTATCTGCAACCGTTTTCAAGTTATCGTGTTCACAAAAAAGTGTGACATCCACACACACATCCGGACAATTGCTTAGAACATAATATTATACATTTATAAATTGAGAAGGGTTTAATTGAATGAATTGAAAAATGTTGAAAAATGTTACTATTACAAAACTTCCTCTATGAGAAAGCAAAAGTTCTACTTTCTAGCATTATTCTAAGAGAAGATTATTATAAAAAATAAATTGTTCAAACAATTATTTCTCTTAAATTTAATTTATCATTGCCTCGCTTTAAGTGAAAAGATGAAAATTAGTTGAAAAATTCAGATAAAAAGGGCGGCTTTCTAACTCTTATTCAAACAATGTTTACTAAAAGAAACCTCAAAAAAATAATAGCGCCAGAATCTAGCCATACCCAATTTTTCACTTATGGAGTTTATTTGGGACAACAGGCTTGTGGGGGTGGAATTGAAAAGTAATATCTTATTCGTATTCTATGGCTAATTCTGTAGAAAAGTCTTCAGGGTCAATTTGATACAACTAATATTAACGATTATGAATAAAATGTACAAGAACGTCTTGCTTTCATAGGGTAAATTGGACTTGCGGAACCTCTAAATATCATTTTATTTGTTTAAAAACGCATTTATTTTTTTGTGGATTTGAACAATAATTGTGGACAATCGTGGAATCTGCCCGCCCCCCCCCCCCCCACAAACTGTTCACGTGGTATATGGATGGCCCCAAAAATGAATTAACAGGTGATTTCAAGTGACTTCACATCACTTCGGGTGAATTCACGTGACTTCATGTGAATTCAAATGACTTCAGATATTTCGGGAGATTTCATAAGTGACTTCAATTGAATTCAGGCGATTTGAAGTGACTCCAAGTGAATTCAGATATTTCAAGAGATTTCGGATATTTCAGGAGAAATTTCATTAAAAGTGTACACCTGACTTCACGAATTGTCAACCCCTCGGATTTTTGAATAATTTCCGAGGGGCTATTCACTGAGTTGAAATGAGTTAAAATTCATTCTTCACTCAAAACAGGTCAAATGAAATTTCTTATGTTCCGGCCAGATCATGAGAAATTTTTCCGAATCTTAGGGAATCGCGCTAACTCAGGGAGAATCACGTAAATTCTTCCCAACTCTTCTCGACTCAGCGTTGGTCACTGTAAAGTCAGCGCGGTCACTTGTACTCTTACGAACTCTCGCTGAACTCTTTCGAACTTCTGAGTATTCCGTTACTGTTTGACTTGCTGATATTTTTATTTTACGCGTAATAAAGGAGATTGTAATTGATAATAAGGTAATAATCACATTAGAAGAGACAGAGAATTGCATTTATTCAAAATCAGGGTGTCCAGCGATTCTTGGGAACAAAATTCAAGGTATTCTCCAAGTTTTCCAGGTCAAGAAGTCAAGTTTTTCCAGATCTCCTTTTTTTACATCGAATAATGGAATAAGCGTGTTATACGTGTAAACAATGAGTCATTTCATTTTTTATTGGTCAATAATTTCTAAAGAAGGCAGAACCATTAATAAACAAATTTTTCATTTTTTGCGAACATACGTCGTCTTTGAAAACCTTGCAATCTGTGTGAATTCGTTGAAATATCTTGAAATACTTAAAATCGTTGTGAAATCTTGAGATTTCTGTGAAATTTTTTGGAATCTTTTCAAATTTTTGTAAAATATTTGAAATCTTCAAAAACTTTAAAATCCTTGAAATCTTTAAATTTTTTTGAAATTTTTATGAAATCTTTGAAATATTTGTGAAAGCTTTCTTTAATCTTTGTGAAATCTTTTGTATTTGTTTTAAGTTATCGAAATCTTTGAAATCGATTAAAATCTTTGAAATGTTTCGAAATCTTTGCAATTCTTTTATTATTTTGATATCTTTATAAAATTTGTATGAAATCTTTCTAAAATCTTTCGTATTCATTTAAAATAATTAAGATATTTGTAATTTGTATGAAATCTTTTGAAATCTTAGAAATCTAGTTTACTATAACTTTTCTATTGTCCTTAAAACCTTTGAAATCTTTTGAAAGTTTTAAGATCTTTTAAAATGTTCGAAATCTTTGAGAATTTTTCGTGAAATCTTTAAAATCTTTGTGAACTCTTTTCAAATATTAGTGAAATTTTTCTTAAATCTTTTTTATTCGTTGAAATCAGTGAATTATTTGAAATCTTAGTGAAATCTTTTAAAATCTTCTAAAACGTTCTTAAACCTTTTGAAATCGTTTAAAAACTTCGAAATATTTTTAAATCCTAGATATCTGGTGTATACTGTAAACTTTTTCAAATATTTTAAAATCTTTGAAATATTTTGAAACCTTTTGAAATCTTTCGTAATGTTTTGTAATCTGATGTACACTAAAAAACCGAGTAGTGAAACCCTTAAAAAATCCGTTATATGGCCATGGTTCATTCTAATTCTGAAACTGAGTTAACATCGAAATTTTCAACTTATAATTTTTATAATTTGTAAGTTGAATATCACAAAAATGTATACTTTAACATTCTATATTAGCGGAAACGGAATAAAAAACTTATAGAATTATTCACAATATCAGGGTGGTGATTCAGCGGATGATTTCTGATTTCCGGTCATTTCCCGATTTTTCCCGGTCAAGTTTTTCAATTTTCCCGGTCAACTAAAAGTAACATATTCATATTTCCAGAAAAAATGCAAATATTTATTTTAATTCATGACGTTCATTCTTAACAAACTTTAAACCAATAACAGAGAACATAGAAAAAAAACTGAAATTTTTCAGTAAAAAATGTTAATTTTTTACAAAAAATGGAAGTGAAACTTTCAGTTAGAAAAAATTAATTTTCAACAAAAAAAAACGGATTTTCAACAAAATAGTTCAACTTTCAACCAGAGTGATGAATTTTCAAATCAAATTATGAATCTTCAACTGGAACAGTTAAATTTTAAACCAAAAAGATGGATTTTCAACTAAAACGATGAATACTTTACTAGAACACTTGAATTTTCAACCAAAGATATGAATTTTCAAACAATATTAATTTTCAAATAATAATATTAATTTTCTAATAAAAAATACACGAATTTTTAACGAAATAGTTGAATTTAAATATAAAGAAGGCAAATTTTCAACTAAATAGTTGAATTTTGCACTAAAAAAAAAAATTTACAACCGAAAATGGAATAGTATTCACACAAAGTAAATAAATTTTCAAACAAATAGTTTAGTTTTTGAATGCAAATTATCAATTTTCAACCAAATAGTTGAATTTTCACCAAAAAAAAGATGAATTTATTTTTAACGAAGTATATTCAACCAGAGAAGAATTTTAAATTGAAATGATGAAACTTCAACGTTTCTAAATTGACCAAAATTGTTAAAATAATAAAAACTGGATCCCTGAAAATAAATATTTGAATACATTGTTTATGCACTGAATTATCTTTTTACTTGAGATGAAAAGATGTTTTGAAAACATAAATTTTTCATCGTCACATTTGATCAGAAATTTTTTTTATTAAATCTATAGTATTGAGAAATACATTTTTTGTCTGATTATTAACTTCATATCCAATGAATTCACTTTTGCGAATTCAAAATTGATTATTACGACATATGGATATGCTGAATGTGGATAAAAAAAAAGTTTGATATACAAAACGTACTTTGTTCCAACAGAATCCAAATTCAAGATCACGTTACGAAAGTAGCATGACAGAAATATTTTTCTAAAAATCCGAAGAAAATTAAAATATATTTTTTGCGCAATGAACGATAATGAGTTCAATAACTATTAGTGCGAGAAGGTTTAAGAAATATGTACTACGAAGTTGAAATTTAAACTAAAGTGCATTACCATTTTTTTCTTTCCTTATTGTATCAAAAAATTCTATTTTGAAACAAACATTTCCCCACGATGTTTATTCCATCTTTGAAGAATTTTTATGGAGTAAACCTTTGTTTCGATAAAAATATGGGTTATCTACCTCTGTATTGCCACCCTTTAGCTGGAAAAATATTTTGTCCATTGAACGGAAATTTATAGGGTTCTGACATTTATTTTACAATGTGACGTGCTGCTTA
>CAKNXH010039857.1:0-17203 GCA_932178445.1 Andricus quercusramuli | reverse complement strand
CAATGAAATATGATCTCCATAAACGGGTAAAAATAAACATGTGCAGCAGCGATGTTCAGGAAATGACAACAGAAGAAATCGAGGAATCTGCCTTAGGCAGTAAGCGCCCAATCTCAAAGAATTTTCAAAGAATAATGGTAGAAGACTTCCATTCAGAACATTAATGAAGTTAAAAAAAAGCATTGTAATCTTGTAAGATTTTGAACAGCAAATATTGTTGATTTTTAGTGTATTTTCTTAACAAAAGTTCATAACAAATTTGGAGATCTTTTTGGGTTGAACAACTCTTGTCTATTCATTTTTTTTCGCCTCTTGTGTCGTTTGCCCAAAAATTTAATTTCTTCATTTTTGGTCTTATCTTTGGCGAGCAAAAGACAATCTACTCGTCTTCTATAAAAATGATTAATGACAAATTTGTAGACCCCTTTTTATGATTGAAACAAAAACTGTGCTTCTTGTCAAAAGCTATTGACCCTGATCTCCTACCCACCTAGTTGTGGAAAACCCAGAGCGTAGATTTCAGCGCCTGCGCACTCCTGCATTTGCTGCAGAGTGGGAAGACCCTACCAGCGATACATCAAATGCATCAGGAATGGACTGCGATGAAAAGTAAAGTGCCGTTGGATGTTTGTAGAGTGATTCTTGACTATAAATTGAAATCCCGACTATTTTGAGATATCCGTGGTTTAGGTGAGAATGGTTCATGCATTTTTTTCTTCTATTTGATACTGTCACCAACAGATTTCTTTTGCTACCATTCTCAAAATCAAAACCTCTGATTTTATACTCGAAAGGTTCAGTATAGTTAATTTCAAGTCCAAAATGTGGTGGACCAGAATATCTATGAAATAAATACTACTCTGATTCAGTTATAAAGTAAATTATTTATTAATTCTTCAGACATAGACGCTTCAATAAATCTTGACAACAAAATCATCGACCACTCGAATACCCAGTTCGAGTCCAACTACCTGAGGGCTTCACCTCTCCCATCCGACCCCAAATCGAGGGCTGCTTAATATTGAGGTTCGCCCTTCCAAGGTCCCCTGTGTTATCGCTCCAATGTAATCACCTCGTTACTTTACTTTCTCCTTTCCTGCTCTTTACTCTCCAAAATATTCCTCACAAAAATGAAGGTTTTTTGAACGTCAACGCCATTTTCAGGACACTGGGTTGTATACAACCTAGGAGTAATTGATGTGTCATGAAGGTTGAGGGTAGGGAACTAGGGTGAATAACAAACCTATAGATCTTCTCAGGGTGTCCAGCTTTTATTAATGAATTATTTTTCGTACATCGCGCCATCAAATAAAGTCAACTAAATAAATTTTCCGTGTTTTTGAGTATTAGACTAAAAATCTACAGCCAAACAAACACAGACACAGACATTTGCAAAAACCTGCTTTTTCGGGTTAAGAGGGTCTCAAAATTTGGGCATTTAACAGATGAATACAATTTTTCAATACAAAATACTCGTTCAAATTCTCAGTAGAAAAAATTGATTTCCACCAACGAGAATGACTTTCAAATGAAATCATGAAATATTCAACTACGTTAGTTAAATCTTCAAGTGAAAAAATGGATTTTTTGATCAAAAGAGGCAAATTTTTCACAAGATTAGAATATCTAACAACAAAGAATTTTCAGTCAATAAAAAGAAATGTCAACCAAACTGTAAAGCTTTTGAGCGAAAAGGTTAATTTTCAACCAAGATTTTAAATTGATTTTACAGATTCCGAAAGATTCCTGAATAATTCAGAAATTTCGAAAGATATCAGAAAGATTTCAAAGATTCCAAACGATTTCAAAGATATTGCAAAGATTCCACAAAGATTTCAAAGGTTTAAAAAGATTTCAGAAAGATTTGAAAGATTTTGCAAAGATTTCAATGATTTCAAGAAGGTTGCAAAGAGTCCAAAAGATTTGAAAAGATTTCAAATAATTCAAAAGATTTTACAATGATTTCGATGATTTCACAAAAACGTCAAGGACTTCTACAGATTAAAAAAAAAAGTTCAAAACATTTCGAAACGATTCCAAAGATTTCTCTAAGATTTCAATTATTTCACAAGGGTGTCGTAGATGTCAAATGATTAATTTCAATATTTCGAAGATTTCAAGTTTTTCACAAAGATTTCGAAGATTCCAAAAGATTCAAAATGATTTAAATTGACATGTCATAAACTTTATCGTAAATTATTTCAAATCCTTGAAATTATTGAAATCCTGAAATCTAGAAACCTGGTACAACCACCAAAGGTTGATTTTCATCCTGGATGCCTCAGTTTCAACCAAACGGATTAACTCTCCTCCAGAAAGAAAATCGAGTTCTCATCAAGGTGAAGATGAATTTTCAAACCAAGTAAACAAATTTCTCAGACGAATTCCAAAGACTTTAGACGAATTATTTAGAACAGAAATAGGCCTGTAGTTAAGAATATTAGTTCTGTTCCCTTTTTCATGAACCGGAAATATTCTTGTGACCTTCCAGTGTATTGGAAATTTCCGCGTGGAGATTGCTGGATGAAATATAATGGTGGAAGGAACTACTGGAAAGGGACTTGATTGCTTCAATTATATCAGTGGGGGATATCTGAAGTACATCTCCAAAAAGCTGCATATTGGACTTTGGACATGAATCAGGTAAGGTTTGAACCTCAGACATATTGTACAAACCACCAAGAATGTTTGCGTAGGCATAAACAATATCTGTCTGGGACTCAATTTGCTCTCCTTTATAGGAAAGAATTCCAAAAATTAGCGCCGTACGTGAATCTGCACATACTATTAAATCGTAATCAAATATGTCTTGAGATAACAGTGATCGATTTATCTTGCTATTAAAACTTGCAACATTTTGATGATAGAGTTTGATAGTCTCACCATTAACAAACCGCAGACCCCTCTCTCCTTGCATGGTGCGTTGAGTTGGCATTTTGTTCACCTTATGTGAAAGGAGATGGAATCTCATACACATCAAATATAATTAAATTCTTTTTCTGGGAGGATCTGTCATGGATTTGCCTTATGTAGTGTAGTTTGACTTTATCAGAAATGTTTTGTGTATTAACATTAAAGTTATCCATTGTAGCTTCAACATTGATCATTTCATCTTCCAGAGTACATGCACGAGTGTCTTTACCCGACAACTTTTCATCCAACGAATCTAGTCGTGTTTTAAATATGTCATCAGAGGACTGCACAGTTTCCTGCACATTTTGCACCTTACTTAAGACTTATTTTTTAGCGTCTGTGGCATCTTGTCCATATAGTTTTGCCACGTTTAGAGATAGGGAAACTGGGTCCGCTATGCTGGTTATTGTTTAAAGAGCAACACTTTGCATCAACACCACCAGACAGAGGTTTAGATAATTTAGTACAACCCGGGCGGTAGAAGCCACCACATGAAGCACATTCACAAAAAACATTTTTTATTTCCTGTAAACAAAAGTGACGCATACGAGTTGCCCCTGACGGAGTTGTTTGACTCATCGTGAACCTTGTTCACATTTCACTCAACCCTTGGTTTGAGAACAGTGTCGAGGTTGTTTCTAATTTTTTTTTCTTTCTCGATTGAAAAATCATTTTCGGTTGAAAATTCACCTACTTTTTACAAAATCTTCTTTTTGTGTGGATTCAACTGTTTCTGATTACAAATTAAAATATTCTTCGATTGGAAAAAAATTATGATTTTAACAGTTATTCGCGCTAGTGAAAACTCTGTTTATAATATTATTTATGTTCTGTGAGTGCAGATGTAATTATGTTGCCCAACAGTGAGGTCAGTACAGTTTTATTGTGGAGGCACTTACGCAATCTTTGATTAATTATCCTTTACACTCACACTCAATCTGTTGAAAATGGTCTAAATCATCTGAATCTTGACATCTGGGACACTTTTAGAACAAACTCAATAATGACATAGCATTAGTATTAATATATAATATTAATTGGAGCACCTAATTTCTAAAACTCTGATTTTAAATTGCAACAAGGAATTTGCAAAGAATCATAATTCTCACTTGGACTAAGGTATTTTCTAAATGAATTACAATTCTGACTTGGAGCAGTGAATTTTCACATGAAACGGGAATTTTGGAAAAGGATTTTAATTCTGATTCCGAAGAATGAAATTAAAAAAAAAATCTGTTTGAATTGAGAAGTGTAATTTTATTGCAAAACTTCTCTGTTCTGAATCAGAAAATTTGGAAACCTTTCACATGGTAAGAAACTTTTGAAAGTCGTTGAAAATCTTTCAAATCATTTGAAAACTTTTAGGTTCACTGGCAAAATGGAATGGATTGCTCTTAAACGTGAAAAAATATATAAATTGTAATATAGATTTTAAGGAATTTAGTATTTATCCATTTCTTCGTTGATAGTGGCTCCAATGAAATGTAAATATGTGAGCAAAACAACCTTGATATTTTTAATCTCTGAGATAACGAATATAAGATATTCTGTATAATCTGATGAAGAACCAGAATATTCATCACTTAAGTTGTCCATCCAACTTTTCCATGATAAATTAATCAGCTTTTTCATCAATTAGAAAATATGAGGATTGTTTCTTCACTCGTCATGGCCTTGGTGGTTATCCTCGATTCTACTGGTAAATATAATAATATAATAACTCTGTAATTTTCTGCACATTTTTCAAGCTATACGAAAATCAAAATTTGGGCCACGTAACCTATATTCTATTCTCATTGTTATTTTCTTTCAGGCTTAAATTGAGTTTGTGTGAATTACCTAAATTTATGTTGGGGGAATCCAAAATGTGTGTGCTACAGAAAAATGGAATCTGGAAAGTGCCTCTATTGAGAAGGAATTCACACCATATGTTCGCGTACACATATCAATCATCATTAACAAAACAGTCGTATTTTCAACGAAAAAAAATTGAAGTTGATTACAATGATTAACTAGTTGAAGTTCCTTATTCGGACCTATTGATTCAGTTCGCCTTCTTCCTTCTGTTGTACAACTGTCTCGAATGAGCTGATGACTCTGATTTAGAAAACATATTTTTGTAACGCACGCACGAAATGTTCGCTTTTCGAGGCATGTATTGCGTGCGAGAAGTGACCAATTCCAAGGCCGTGGTAAAAAGCAGTTATAAAAATACTTTTTCCAGCTGCTGCGCTTGCGCATTTCGATTCAGATGTAGGGGAGCGGCGGCGAATGCGGTGCGGTGGCTAATGTAGCGCGTTTGAGTTTTCGAATATTAATGCAGTTTCTGCTTGTGGAGGTATTTTCATTACACGTATGTATGTTTTCAACCTTACCTTATTAAAAAATTGAAATAATTAAATTAACTGCCTGATTTTTATGACGAAAATTTGGGTTTACATGACTTCCATTCTTTACAACACTTCATTCTACATGTTTTATAAAATCTTATCCTTACTATTTACAGTTCTTTACACCTAGTTCCACTTCTTCATAGTTGACTCCAGTCCCGTATTCTATATCTCTAGCCTGAAAGCACTCCGTCCTTTCTTCTTCCCATCTCGTAATTCAATCGCCTTCCCTCTCCTTTCTTCTACCTCCATCAAACACTTTCTCACTAACTCCCCTCCCTTTCCCTCCCGCAGCTTCGTCTCAAAATACCATGCCCTTTTCCTGCTCTAGTACTCAATTTATCCCTTTGTGCTTCTTCTTTCACCATATATCCCGGCGTTCTCCAGTCTACCCCTAGCGTCCACCTCATATACCTTTCTTGTAAGCTGTCAATCTCTTTCCTTTCTTTCTTTTTCCTATGCCCCATATATGTTCCATTACCCCTACTTCTTTTTTTATCCTTCCTCTTATATGAGCTCTATGATCTCTATTTGCTTGCAAGGTATATCCCAAATACTTGAACTCTTTCACTTCTTCTAATTTGTTTCCCTTCCATCTCCCCGTCAATTCTTTCTTTCTTCCCCCTCTTTTTCTATACCTCATTATCTTTGTCTTTTCTACATTTAAATTTAACTTTTTTCCATCTAAGTATTTCTCCAATCCTGTACTCAATCCCGCCATCCCTTCTTCATCCTCTGCCATCAACACTATATCGTCTGCGTATGCCAGTGTATATATCTTTTCGTTCCCTATCCTAACTCCTTCCCACCCTTTTCTCTTCATTTCTCCTTCCAAGTCTGATATTAATATATTGAATAAAAGTGGGCTCAGAGGACATCCTTGCCTTACCCCTCTCCCCAACCAGAAACTATGTGCTACTTGCTCTCCTACCTTCACGTTGCTTTTTTTCTCTCTAAAAATTTCCCATACTCTCTTTATTAATCCCACTCTTATCCACTTTTCCACCATAACTTTTTCTATCTCGCCTCGGTCTAATGAGTCAAACGCCGCATTCAAGTCCACGAACACTGCTATCATTGACCCTTTCTCCTTTTCAATCCTCTTATTTACTAAGTAGTTCCGAAAATATATATTGTCCATTACCCCCATCCCTTTCCTAAACCCTGTCTCATTCGGTGACTATCTTTTTCTCCACAAGTTCTTTTTCCGACCTATCCGATAAAACATTCACAAATGCTTCATACAGTGTTGGCATTAGTGTCACTTCTCTATAATTTTCAACCTCCTCCCCTTCGCCTTTCTTCACTATTGGTATCACTACTCCTTCTTTCCATAACTCTAGACACCCCTGTTCTCTCAAAACTCTGTTGCACATAATCCATGCCCATTCCTTTAATTCTGCCCCTCATATTTCCATACTTCATTTGGAATCTCATATATACCATGTGCGTTTCCATCTTTTATCATCCCTGATACCTTGACTATTTCCTCTCTTGCACTTTCGAAAAAAGCAAATTTGAAAAAAGATATTTTTTCTAAGTGATAATTGCTTTTCTTTGTAAATTTATCTGATAATATGAATAATCGAAATTATGTATCGACCTTATAAAAACCCGTGGAATCTTTTAAAATATCCTATAATCTCACAGGTCCCGTAATATCCTTCTGTATCTTCCAAAATTCTTTAAAATTGCATGCACATTTTTTGAGTCCCTGAAAATTATTAAAACTGTCGGAAATCCTTCAAAATTATTTAAATTTTTCGAAAATGCTTTGGAATCTCTTCAAATACCCTAAAGTAATTAAATTTCCTAAAATATTTCAAATCTTTTGGTATCTATTGAAATCCTTTGAGACTACAAAATACCTAGCCTCTTTTGAATAAATTCTTTAAAATCCACTCTCCCTTAATCACTCCCTGCTGTACTCCCTCTACACCTACGTATCGACATGACAAACAACCAATCACAGGGGAAGCGGTACAACGCATACTTAACAAATATAATAATAAATTATGCATGCTATTTCGAGATTATGTTTTTTTGAACAAGGTACTCAAAAATTTTACCTTGGATGTTGCTTCATTTGCGAGCTTCAGTCTTTTGAACGGCAATTTCATCAATTTTTTACTCCATTCTCTTGCCGTCTTAGCTTTTTTTCTTTTTCTAATCTTTCCTCTTCTTTTAAAAGTTTTGATGGTTGGTTCGATTTTTCACTCTTACTTTTGGCCATTTCGCTGTTGATTTTCTCAGAGTTTCTCTGTTCATTCGCTCCTAGTTTCTCTGTTAATTTGCTCCAAGTTTAATCAACAAAAGAAGCACAATTTGCAACAAACATTTATAAGAAATAAATTATAATCGTTTATAGTGTTAACTATAGCAAGCACGTCGTGTAAACACGCTGGTATAATCCTACCTAAACCTGTCAAATGAAATTCAGGATCTTCAGGATCGTAACAAGTCGTAATTAGGTCATTCAGGTTGGGTGGGCGAAATCCAAGACTCCAAAATGTCTGCAGGCCGAGGGCCAAACAATAATAACAATTGCATAGGATGAAACCTCATTTTTTCTATACCATTAAAAATAACTATTTTTTAATGTGAGTATATTTGCACATAATTTTTTATTTTCTAAAAGCTATTCAATTAAAATAATGCCACCCTTTTTCCCTGTTCTACTATCTCTATCACATTTCAAAAGTAGAAGGAAATTCAAACAATGAAGAAGTCTCATAAGCATGAAGTTGCAAGCAATTAAAAAAATACTCCCCGTGCATTATTCTAGTTCTCTCGTACATACAACTTTTCAATCTGAAGTTAGCAAAGTAAAATAGTACGAACGGTGGCATCAAAAAAAGACGATTTGGTACTATAACAGGACGCTAGAAAAGTGATGCTCAATTAAAATGAGACTATGGTTTTTACAGGGTTCTTGCACAAGTTCACTTTCCTTGAGTTTTTGTTTTTGAAGCTTTTTCTAAATCGAGTCCCCTGTTTCTTTTTACAGAGTTAACTTCACAGTTCGACTGTTTACCTTATGGCGAGCCTGTTCCTGATGTTCCTTGTGGCGGAACTTCTGATTGTCCTGAAGGATTTTCTCCTGGCAGACCTCATCCTCCGGGTTCAAAGGTTAGATCTGCTCCTCCGGCCAAGTCTTCTCTTCGTGCCAGATCCAGGTCTCCTCCTGTCACGTCCAGATCTCCTCCTGCCAGCCGCTTTCTTTTCCGCGAACGTGGACTCAAACTTGAGGAACTTAGCTATGTTCGGCTCATTCCCCACAAGAATCCGACACGGCGATTTGAAGTACGAAGATACACTTTTCCTCACGATGCACCAATTCAAGTTAGAGGAAGATATAATGTCCTTGTGCCCATGACAACCGGAGAACAAACTGTATTGTCAACGTCAGAAGGTGACGTTCTTGCAATACTGGAAAAAAATAATACAGTTCTCAATGGAATATATACAATGAAACATGATTTCCAAAAACGGGTGAAAATAAACATGTGCAGCGGCGATGTTCAGGAGATGACTACAGAAGGAATCGAGGAATCTCCCTTAGGCAACCATCGCCCAGTCTCAAGGAATTTTGAAAGAATAATGGTAGGAGACTTCCGTTCGAAACATTAGTGAAATCGAAGAAAAGCATTGTAATCATGTAAGATTTGTAACTTCAAATCTTTTATGATCGTAATAAAATAATTCCAGATTGTAACTTATTTCTTTATTTCAACCAAAGAAGATGAATTTTCAAGAAAATACTTGAATTATCTACAAAAGAATTAAATTTCAAAATATATAAATTATCAAATTAAGCTGGGGCGAAAAACCAATATTGTGCGTCCAGGAAACGCCTGGGTGCGGAAATGTGGCCCAGTTCAATCCGAAACTCAGCGCACTTTGAAATTTTGAAATCGGATAATATCTTCAGTCTGTTCTTTGAGGGTGAAATCTCGAAATTTCACTAAAAAACACTAAAATTTAATGTTTTGCAAAAATGGGCTTATAATCGATACCAATGCCTTCCATGGGTGACTTTACGATGAAAAGTCATCAGAGGGTACTTAGAGGTCCGTACCGCGTCGCCAAAGTCACCCCATGCCAATCCTCATGGAGGGGGAAATGGCTCAAAATTGCATATTTTCGAGTAAAACGCTTAAATACTTGTGCAGCTCCTAGCTCACTGAGTTCTACTACTTCGAGTGACTCAGAGCCCACCACGTGGAGGTGGCTGCACATCGGGCTTCACCCACGCCCTACTCAACCAACCAACCATATGTAGAACGTGCTTATTTAAGTCTCAGAGTCATTAATTACACCCACAGTCCCACAAAGTCTTTCTTAGTGTCAAATTAGTTGACACTCTTTCGAGAAAGAAGTGTGGCGCGTATCTGTCGGTCCCGAGCGTCGGGACCGATGCCTTGTCTGGACACCTCTGTTACCAGTCTAACAGGTTTTTCACCGCTACTGTGTGACAAGGGAAAGATGTAAAGTCCCAGTCTGGTACCAAGCCATTGGCCATAGATAGCTTAGCGGTAAGTTCATCCTCTGTTATATACATTGAAACTGGAGGTACGGTAAGTGAAACCTCTGTCTGTTTCCAATCTATCTGTTTTCTGTCTGTGTAATCATTAGCTCCAAAATTAATTTTTGGCACAATATTGTATCTAACAGTTGTCTGTTGCTTATGTTTGGCTTCCAGGATTTTGGTGAGTGCGTCTTGGCGAACGGTAAGCCACGGGTCGGTTACCATTCCATGAAGTATATTTTCTGGCATTGCAAAGAAGCCGTTTGTCTAAATGGAAGTGTTTACCATATTTCGGTACTTCAGAGGAAGAAACCTTGACAACTTGATTGCTTGGAAGAGGTGCCGACTCGCATCAGCGATAGACTTATCCCGTCTGATGTGGAACCACTGAGGTACGTATACTGTGAGTAAGTATTCAACTAATACTTGCAGTTTCGTTGTGGGTCTTTTTGTTGATATGTATAATCTCAGAATTCTATTTGCAGTTGTTAGCCAGCGAGCCATGTTCATGGGGCCTGTCTTCCGGGAGGCCAGCTCAGGAGAGCACGCTCCAGACCTTATGACATCTGATATCTCATAAAGATACCTTTGATCTGAGCTGAGATCAGTGGGCTCAATCTCAGGTAAGTCACACTCAACTTGTTTGAACTTTACAACATCGAGGGTCTCACAAGTTGGAAGTTGTCCCCTAATTGGCCCTGAGTATTTGTTTGGACAAGAGGTAGGTCCGTCAATAAATACGAAAAGACTTCTGAACTGTAGCTCATTGAAATGTAATAGACAGATAACCCACTGCAAGGGACGATCAAGTCGTTCCTCTAGTAGACGAATAATTCCTCCCTTCCAGCCCGTATTCGTATTTGTACCGTCAAAGCCCACGACTACCACTGCATCGAAACCTCCATTCAGTTCTGTTGTTACGTAATTATAAATAGAATCACACTCACCTTGGGCATGGCTCGATGGTGCGACGACATGGTCTACGTATTTAGAACCTGGTTTGGCCACCAAAGATATGTGTTCCTTCTTAATAAATCCGGAGGCTGTCAATTTTTCGTCTTTCCGACTATCAAATTATAAGTCACGAATAGACTTCTCATGGCGTGATTCCTCCTTCAACTTGGAGCCTGTTTTAATTTCCTCGCGCCTCATCTTACTTTTATCTATGACTAGACAATCAGGTACTTCTTGAGAAATATCCGGGGAGATCATACCTGCTCGATTGGCAGCGAGGAGCACAGACGAGCTTAAGTGTGCCACAGCCCGTTGACTTATACCATATCTTTGAGCAACTACTGCTGCTTCAGATAAGTCAAGTCTGACCTGCGATGATTTTCGCTGCACAAGTCTGCGTGGTATGTCGTGAAAATCGTCATCATCGGTAGAAGCATCAACCATCACCTAAATTTCAGGAGGAGGATTATCCCCTTCACCTTCCTCGAAGAAGGAATCTAAATGTATATCCATATCAATCGTAGAGAAAGATGTGGAGGGCGACGCAGTAGGAACGCTTTCCCCACCCTCTCCCCGTTCAAATCTGCCTCTTTTTGCATCAAGTTCTGCTGTCTTATGTATTTTTGTTTGTTTTGTTTCAGAGACATCTACGCTGGCGATTCCCATGAGTCTTTTACCTCTTTGGTCAAGACAGAAGGCATGCCCTATGGCTGGAACCTTCTTTTCCTTGGGACAGGAAAGCAGATTCCCAAATAACTATTAGTTTGGAACGGACTACGTCGGCAATGTCTCCGAACGAACGCTCCTTGTATTTTTCTGAAAGACAGCCCTTTTGCCTTCGAACCTCCTGACAACATCGCAGATCGTCAATATAGGGCAATGCACGAAGTCTTTCTTTGCGAATTTCGACGTGCTGTGGCACAGGAACCAAAGAGGGGAGTGCAGGCAGAACCAGAATCTCTACCACCGAAAGAACCAACGACGAGACAATGAGAAGAAGAAACTATAACGACAACGTCGACTAGCACCTGCGAGTGAACGAACATTAGGCGTGAGCCGACAGTACGAGCCATTGACAGGTTCTGACAAGTCTCGACAACGCTCGACCAGAGGGGGAGGGGAAGGGGAGAAGGAGACCGGGGACCGGGGGGGGGGGGGGTCCAGCTTCAGTGTAGAGGTGGCACAGACGCTCGTGTGCTCGTAGACAGACATGACCCAGGGACCGCACAAGTATTTAAGCGTTTTACTCGAAAATACGCAATTTTGAGCCGTTTCCCCCTCCATGAGTAAGGATCTCTGAGTACCCTCCGATGACTTTTCATCGTAAAGTCACCCTCGGAAGGCATCGGTATCGATTTTAAGCCAATTTTTGCAAAACCTTACATTTTAGTGTTTTTAGTGGAATTTCGAGATTTCAACCTCAAAGAACAGACTAGAGATATTATCCTCAGATATTTCTCTGAAAAAGTCTCTTAGTTCTATCCATTTTGAAGTGATGCGTCGAACAGCACTTTCCCACCCTAGCCAACGTGTGTCCGAAAGTTTATCCAATAGTCGGAACCTTTTTCATTCTTTTTCGAAAAGATTGATTAAATTATAAAACTCCCGATATTTCGCAAGTCTCAGAGGCGTCGACAGCCAGTTTCTTGTTTCCCGAATCGAAAACTCTAATGCGGTCGGAAGTGCTAGTTCGCAAGCGTGCGAGCAACTTTTGTGCAACGAATGTGATACTCATTTTATGAGCTGAAAGCATGGCAAGTTTGGGCGATCTCTAGGCAATGTGAAGAAAGAGTGATTCTTTCCACACATTTGTATTTGCGTCGTGGCCTATGCCTAACAGATTTGTAACGGGAATCCTAGTGTGATGCATAAAGTTGACAAAGTCTGAGTATGAAGCTTCAGCCGTCGTTTCGACAAGGTCGATAAGTCCCAAACAGTCTACGATGGCATCATTCCCTTTTTTTCTGTAATATTTAATGCACATGTCCATGTGTTTTTTCAAGAACGCTGACGCCTAGTCTACAATAATCGAGTAACCTTCATCTGAGATCTTTTACTGAATCCTCTAAAACGATGGAGTAATAACATGCGCAATGATTTTCGAATATCTTGTTCGATGAGGACGTACAGTCTCTAATTGGCTAACTTTACCGATAGAGATAAGTAATTCTACCAAGTGACCCACGCTTCTAACTGCACTATGTACCGCTATATGAGCAGCCAGCTTGATGTCAATATTTTTATCGTTGTCCGATAGCACGGTGATTCCAGTTCATATTATCCTCTTCTGCAGAGGCTTAATTTGATCCATGTTCTTCTTACGGAGGCTCGTTTTGCTGTGTTTTTCCTAATCCGCCTTTCGTATCCGCAGCTGTTTACGGTAAACTTTACAGTAGGCCTCTTGCCTTGAGTCTGCATCGGGTAATTCATTTCTTTGGAGCCAACCTTGTAGAAAAAACAAATCGACATCATGAAATGGTAATGAATCAATTGCCTCACTTTACTCGGTAAATACTAGCACTAAATATTTCTTAAATAGCGTGTGACACTTCTTTTATGAACAGGAGTGTTCCTGCATAGGGAAAAATTGTTTACTTCAATGAGTTTAGCATAGAATGAAATTTTTTGATTTACGGGTTCGTAGAATTTACCATTCGAAAATGTAATTTTACGCGAAAATAGTCACATTAACCAGTTAACTGGTAATGACGCATATATGCACAGAAAAAGTCCGTGACAAAACTGGTAATGACGCATATGGGTAATTGTCAAGTTGAAGGCAAACTTGAAGTCCCAATAATATAACATTAATTTAGAAACTTGTGCTGATTTTTTTTTAAATTTTATAAACACTTATTATTATCCTCTAAAAAATGGTCAGTTCTTTTTTACATTCTCATCATAATGAGAAGGTATTGATTTTATGTGAAAAATGACTTTCGTGGATTTCATCAAATGTCGACGTTTTGAGGCCCCCTGAGTCAGAAAAAATGGTTTTTACGTCGGTGTCTGTCTGTCTGTCGTTGTCGTCGTTGTCGTCGTTGTCGTCGTCGTTGTCGTTGTCGTCGTTGTCGTTGTCGTCGTCTGTATATCGGATAACTTTTGAAAGACTAATCGGATTGGATTGTGCTTTCGCACACAGTTTTTGGGACCAAAAAGAGAGATCGAGTTCGTTAACCAGCCATTTTCGATGAAAATTCAAAAAGTTAGGACATTATAAAATAATTTTAGACCATTTTTTTCAAAATTTGGAAATCATATGTACGGCCGCTTATAGTCATCGAAAATTCAAACAATTTATCAGGAATAACATTTTTTGATAAAATCAAAATTTTCAGAGTTACGGCATTTTCAAAATCCAAAAAAAGAAACGAAAATTAACATTTTCAGCCAAACAACGCACTATACGAAAAAAAGTCGAGACAAGAAAAGTGTTTCTTTTTCAACGCCCTACAAGATTATCATAACGACTTTTCGAATTTTCTCGAAAAATCGAAAATTCACATTTTTATTGCACAAAAAATAATTAAAAATCCAAAAATTCAATTTTACGGCAAAAATATGCAAGATACGACAAATGACGATGAAACAAAATTTGTGCGTAAAAAACAAAAAAACAAAAAAAGAGTTATTGGCTCGTCGTTTAGAGGTTGGCCGGGAATTAGCCGATCGAAACATGGGAACTTCTACCTAATACAACGCTGCTGAGGGCTGGTGAACTTCTCAGAATAAGACGTCAACCAATTGTGAGTCTCTCGGTTTCCATTCCTTGCACCCCCCCCCCCCACCTTAATATAAAAAGGGTGCTAAAAAATTCTGGGGATCCAACAAGAAAAAGCTATAACAGGGAAAAGTTAGTTAGCTTATGCTTAGAAAAGGACGTATTTATTACAAATACTTGGTTTATACATAGAATGATCCACATTTACACCTGGCGTAAAGAAAATAGCCACATTATAATTGACACCGTTATTGTGGATACAAGACAAGAGAACTCGTCAAAGATACAAGAGTAATGAGGGGCTCTGAATGTAATACTGACCATCACCTTCTAGTCTCCAAAATGAGCTTAGGGCGGGGATGGAGAATAAATAGAACCAAACAAACGAAACAAACGCGAAACAAGATAAAAAGTTTACAGAAACCGGGATATTCGAAGATACATAAGAAGCCATAGAAACACGAGAGCTCGCATGAAAAAATGCATGGACGTGAAGGAAGGTATAGAAGTATGCCAGGACAGAAAAGTGTGGCGACAAATAGTTTATAAAAAGAATGTGAGTAGACTGTATGACGCTTGAAACGAAAGACCTTAGACACTTATAGGCCCAAGTGAGGGACCGCACACACAATAATTTTTTGAGGCTCTTCACTTGGGGTGGTCACTAGAGAGATTGATCAGCCACCTGGGTCGGAGCAATGTTGCGGGACGAACGTGTTATTTAAATAAATAACACGCAAATTCTAGATCCATCTAAAACATGTATATCTCCTTCCCCACATTACTATTTTCCAACCGTGCGATTCACGCCTACCCCGAAAGGGAAATGGCCTAATGGTATAATAATAATTAATGTTCATGGTACTTGAAAATTCGAACAATTTATTCTATTTTTACATTCTCATCCAGAGAAGGTATTAGATTTGTGTAAAATTTGACCCCTCCCCCCATTTGTGTCAAATGTCCATTTTTCAATAATCATTCAAAAATGTATCATATATATGTTCCAAAAACAACTTAGATACTTTTTTTCGCCCCTTTTCAGATAGTTGGAAGAAATCTTTCTGATTGTATGATTTATTTTTTATTAGACAGATACGAAAATGTACGCCGAAGTGAAGGAAGTTCCTTCTTCATTTTAAAGCAAATACAAATTTAATAATTTTTATTTGAAGAACATTGAACATAAAATATTGTCATTGCGAACCGCGACAACCAAATGGCGCGCCGTGATCGCGATCAAACTTTTGAGTTTACATTAAACGATGAACAGAAACGAGCGTGGCGCAAGACTTACATGATTTGTAAACGAAATATCGAGCGCGAAGCGCGAGTGTCTTGATGAGAATGTATTCCTTAAGTTCGATAGAACCTTAAGTAAATTAGTTCCTCTTTCTATGTAAAGTTAACATAATGAAACCAAATGCAGGTCATAACGATGAAGCTAACTAAGAGAGCATTAGCCCGCCAAGCGCGCAATAGTAAGCACATGAAGTGCGAAAACCAAGATGAACCGAGCTTAAAGCGTCAGGCAAATGTGTCCGAGCGCGTAGCGCGAGGTGAATATATTATCGAGCGCGAAGCGCGAGATAAACATATCATCGAGCGCGAAGCGCGAGATACAACAGGTGCGCGCCCTAGGCGCGCTCAAACTAGCGAGCGAAGCGAGCCGCGCGCGAAGCGCGCGATGAGAATGTGCCCGCGAAGCGGGCAGATTTTTTTTATTCCTGTTCCTATTTACTTTAATGTAATATGTGAACACCCGAAACGTCATTACCGTACGGTGTCCCAACCTCACTTTGCACAAGGATAAACTAATTTTCTCCGGGTTTTTTTAGAGTAACCCCAAAAACGCTTAACGTATCAAATTTGTAAACTTCGCATGAACATACATTTAATGTATGCACATTTTTTAAGTCAAATAAATGATATTGTAGAAGCCTTGAAGTCTGTCCCTCAATTTCCGCCATTTCAGACGTCATTACCGTACGTCTTTTTTCCTAGTAAAATATTGTAGTTACAGTTGAGTAATAAATACAGAAATATTAGGCGTATCGTTTAATACAAGATTTTATGAAATTGTACATGTGATGAGATCAATTTCCGTTATGAAACATTTAATTCCTAATAATAATATGATTGCCACTGTAGGTGCTAAAATTTGCCTACAATTTGACAATTACCCATATATGCGCACTTGGAATAACTCTCACAAAAATCAATGGATTTGGATAAAAAATGGTATGCCCTAGTTTTTTTCGTCGCTAAAGGCGAATCCAAGGTCAAAATTGAGAAATTCAAAATGGCTGACCGAATATGGCGGATCCAACATTGTAAACTGAAATGCAGCAGTCACGTGATTTGAATGAAAATCAGTACTAAGTAGTTTTTTTGGTCGCTGATGACGAATCCGGGGTCAAAATTGAAAAATTCAAAATAGCTGATAATATAGTAGAATAGTAATCAGCGACTTGAAAAACTCTTCAGTACTGCCTTTCATTCAAGTTAAGAGATTTTGGCAATTTAGTCCGCCATATTGGATCCACCATTTCGATAAAGGGTTTTTCCGTTTTATTTCGATAGGTCGTTGAGGTGTTTTATTCGTCATCAGCGACCAAAACAACCCTGAGACAATCCACTTTCATGATGAATACGAAATTATTCGTGATCGAAATAAAGCAATTCCAGTTAAAAATT
>CAKNXH010039855.1:0-10211 GCA_932178445.1 Andricus quercusramuli | reverse complement strand
AAACCATTCGAGCAAAATGAACTCCAAGTTATCATATTTTCCTGCCTTAACTTTTCGTCTTTTACCGGAACCCAAAACCGCATTTTCTTCAACGTCTTTACGATCACTCACAATTGTTCTTAATGTAGACGCAGGAATTCCCAATGATGCCGCGAACTCTTTTTGATTCAAACTTGCATTTTGGTCGTATTTTCTCAAAATTTCGCACTTCTCTGACACTGAAAACGCTTTCCTTTTTTTTGACACTGACATTTTCGTTATTGTTGGAACAACACTACGAAATACAATCTCAATACAATACAGTTATCCGAATAAGGTACGGAAGAACCGAAAATGTATTATGAGGTTCAAACAGGGCTGTAGGTAAACGTATACTGAACGTTTCATGATTCAGCTTATCACCGTTTGAACGAAAGCTTGACGCGATTGGAGCTTCTTCACCCCCGCTTTTGGGGAGTTTGAGCTTCCTGCCCAATAAGAAAACGTTATAAGCGGGAGAAATTCTACCTTGGGAACACAACATTAGAGCGTTAAAAGCGGGAAAGCGCTATAAGCGGAAAGCGTTATATGCGTGAAAATTTATATGGGCTTCTTATGGGAGTGATCACGGGACCGGAAGAACGGAGCGTTAAAGGCGGGAAAGCGTTATATGCGGGAGCGTTATAACGCGATTTCACTGTATAATGTTTTGAAATACTCGTCCGCCATATTCGATTCGCCATTTTGTTTTTAAAAATGATGACTCCAGATTTGGAATCATCACCCTCGAAAATCCCTAGATACCAATTTTTAAGTATATTTAATGATTTTTTGAAATACTTGTCCACCAGATTGGAACCGCCATTTTATTTTTTGAAATTTTGACGCCAGATTCGGAATCAGCGCCCTCGCAAACCCCTAAATACCGCGTTTGAAGCAGATTCAATAATATTTTGAAATACTCGTCCGCCATATTGGATCCGCCATTATGAATTTGTAATTTTTGACATCAAATTTGAAATGAGCGTCCCCAAAAACCCCAATATACCAAGTTTTAGATGAATTCGACCTAAAATCGAATTTTGGCCACTTTTTATGGTTCCTGGCCCACTGTGCTATAGGATTATTATGCATAGAATTCTTGGTGACTTTGTTAAAATATTTAAAATATATTTCACTAATTTTTGGTGACCTCTATATTAAAATGAAAATCAACACAAATATAAAAGTAGATTTCGTATTTTATCGATCACCGATAATAGGGAGATTTTTCATAGCGTACCGTAGCACCAAAGTCACATGTTGACGTAACTGCGCATGCTCTCCGAGTTTATTGTGGTAATAGAAACGTTGAAGTCACGTATTGACGTTACTGCGCATGCTCTGCCCTTTTTTTTCGACCGTCGTCTTTAATGAAATTTCGGAAAATATTGTTTTTCTTCGGTCTATCGGTCCCATCAGTAAAGAAAAAGAATAAATGAAAACGATTCTAGTTTTTTAAACATCGTTCTTTAATAACCTTATCGACGTTTCGGCACACAATGCGGGCCTTCTTCAGGAAAAATTGCTTATCTAAAAAAATGTTGTTACAATAAGTTTTTTGTGTATTCTTTCATTGTTTGCGAAAGTCATGAACTTTATAAATATACATTTTTGTCATTACCTGTACTTAGTATGTGGAGTAGGGTGGTCCAAAAATGAATTGGAAAATTTTTTTTTCGAATTTTTATCGGGACACCCCCCAAATTTTCCGAATCCGCACAAAAAAAAATGCGTTTTTTTTTGTTTTGAAAAAAAATTATATTTAGGGGTGGCGCAAGCCCCATGAAGTTTAACATGTATTTCCCATAAAAAAAATACGTTTTTGTAAATCTTATTCAGAATCCTCAATATTATCTCAATCGAGTTGAAACTCAACATTTCTCTTCACAATTAGCCATAGAATATGAATAAAATATCACTTTTCAAATATCACCCCCATAAGTCTGTTTTATAGGGTCCCAAAGAAACCCCATAAGTGAAAAAATGGGTTTTGCGAGTTTTTGGCGCTAATTATGATTTTTTTGCGGTTTTTTTTAATGCGAATTGTTTCTAATACATAAAATATGACTTTATACTGAAAATTATATATTTCAATGCATTTTTTAAACAATTTATTATTGTTTTTAGCAATTTTCTCATAGAATGTAGTTAGAAAGACGCGGTTTTTTCACAAATTTTCCATTTGTTGTCCAATTTTCAATTAGAGGAAAGTGATATTTCATCAATGTTAACAATAGTGATTGTTTAAACAATTTATTATAACTGTAAATAATATTATATTTGAATAATGCTGAAAAGATGCGGTTTTTTTTTAATTTCTGATTTTTTGTCCACTTTTCATTCGGAGTGAAGAGATAATGAATTCAAGTTAACGAAATAATTGTTTAAACAATTTATTATACTTATTAATAATATTATAATTGAATAATGCTAGAAAGATGCGTTTTTTTTTTAATTTCTGGCTTTTTGTTTAATTTCCATTTGGAGTGAATTAATAATGAATCCAAGTTAACAAAATAATTGTTTAAACAATTTATTCCAATTATTAATAATATTATATTTGAATAATGCTGAAAAAATGCATTTTTTTTTTAATTTCTGATTTTTTGTCCACTTTTCATTCGGAGTGAAGTAATAATGAATTCAAGTTAACAAAATAATTGTTTAAACAATTCATTATACATATTAATAATATTATAAATGAATAATGCTAGAAAGATGCGGTTTTTTCTTTAATTTCTGGCTTTTTGTTTAATTTCCATTTGGAGTGAAGTAATAATGAATTCAAGTTAACAAAATAATTGTTCAAACAATTTATTTTAATTATTCATTATTATTTGAATAATGCTGAAAAAATGCATTTTTTTTTAAATTTCTGATTTTTTGTCCACTTTCCATTTGGAGTGAAGTAATAATGAATTCAAGTTAACAAAATAATTGTTTAAACAATTTATTATACTTATTAATAATATTATAATTGAATAATGCTAGAAAGATGCGGTTTTTTTTTTAAATTTCTGGCTTTTTGTTTAATTTCCATTTGGAGTGAATTAATAATGAATTCAAGTTGACAAAATAATTGTTTAAACAATTTATTATCATTGTTGATAATATTCTCTTTGCTTAATTGGTAGAATTTTGCGGTTTTTCTGAAATTTTCAACTGTTTGTTTATTTTTCATTAGGCGTGACATAATAATTAATTATATTGAGCAAAAACAATTGTTCAAACAAATTATTATTGTTTATGACTATCTTCATCTATATCAATTGCGCCTGATAGTTGCGGTTTTTCGGCTATGTTTACTTTTCTGTCCTTTTTTCACATAGTGAGGTAATAATTAATTAAATTCAACAAAAAAGTTGTTTGAACAATTTAATATTGATTTCTGCCTTTCGTGTAAAATAGCTTTTTTTCTTTAAATCAATTTTTTTAAGCATTGTGAAAAGAGCAAAAATAATTCACTTAAAACAACAATACCTTTCAGAAAATCATTTTTGTTGTGGCTGACTTATTACTTGTTCATAAATAAAAAGGCGATGCAAAGTGAAAATTTTTAGAAAAAACCGCCCATTTCTAGCACTTATCTAAGAAAAGTTAGTTATGAACAATATTAAATTGTTTGAACAACTTTTTTGTTGACTTTAATTAATTATTACCTCACTAAGTGAAAAAAGGACATAAAGGTGAAAATTGCCGAAAACCCGCAACTATCAGGCGCACTTGATATAGATGAAGATAGTCATAAACAATAATAATTTGTTTAAACAATTATTTTTGCTAAATCTAATTAATTATCAAGACACACCTAATAGAAAATAGACAAACAGTGGAAAATTTCAGAAAAAACCGCAAAATTCTACCAATTAAGCAAAGAGAATACTATCAACAATGATAATAAATTGTTTAAACAATTATTTTGTTAACTTGAATTCATTATCACTTTACTCCAAATGAAAATTAAACAAAAAGCCAGAAATTAAAAAAAACGCATCTTTCTAGCATTATTCAAATATAATATTATTAATAATTTTAATAAATTGTTTAAACAATTATTGTGTTAAATTGAATTTATTATTACTTCACTCTAAATGAAAATTGTACAAAAAGCCAGAAATTAAAAAAAAGCGCATCTTTCTAGCATTATTCAAATATAATATTATTAATAATTATAATAAATTGTTTAAACAATCATTTTGTTAACTTGAATTTATTATTACTTCACTACAGATGAAAATTGGACAAAAAGCCAGAAAAAAAAATCCGCATCTTTCTAGCATTATTCAAATATAATATTATTTATAATTATAATGAATTGTTTAAACAATCACTATTGTTAACATTGATGAAACATCACTTCCCTCTAATTGAAAATTGGACAACTAATGGAAAATTTGTGAAAAAACCGCGTCTTTCTAACTACATTTTATGAGAAAATTGCTAAAAACAATAATAAATTGTTTAAACAATTCATCAAAATATATAATTTTCAGTATAAAGTCATATTTTATGTATTAGAAACAATTCGCATTAAAAAAAACCGCAAAAAAATCATAATTAGCGCCAAAAACTCGCAAAACCCATTTTTTCACTTATGGGGTTTCTTTGGGACCCTATAAAACAGACTTATGGTGGTGATATTTGAAAAGTGATATTTTATTCGTATTCTATGGCTAATTGTGAAGAGAAAAGTTGAGTTTCAACTCGATTGAGATAATATTGAGGATTCTGAATGAGATTTACAAAAACGTCTTTTTTTCTTATGGGAAATACATGTTAAACTTCATGGGGCTTACGCCACCCCTAAATATTATTTTTTTTCAAAACAAAAAAAACGCATTTATTTTTGTGCGGATACGAACAAATTTGGGGGTGTCCCCATAAACATTCGAAAAAAAATTTTTTGGACCACCCTAATGTGGAGTCAAACATTAAGAAAATTTTAAAAACAATGTCAAAACATTAGACGCTTTCAATGAGAGAATATAATTGTTCACATTTTTGTTTAGAGAATAAAATAATAAATATAATAAAACTGTTCTTTCTATTTTGTTGAAACCTCTAAAAAATAAATTTTTACGAGGCTCCAACTCGACATAACAATTACATTTTTGGTTTTGAGAAAAGAACAAGTATAATCGTTAAATTCATCTGTCAACGAGTAATAGATATATATCTAATCTACATTAAGGACGATACTACAAGAGCGACGATGAACAAATCAAGTTTACATTGACATTACGAGTGAGGAAACCGCGCCATAGCTCATGAAATTTGAAAAGAGAGAAAAGTTATTAGAGCAAATTAATGTATAATACATTGGTAAATTTTATTTATATCCATTGTTTCACTTTGAAGATTTATTGAAATTTTATTAAATTTTTTTATAAAAATTGATTCTATAATTCGTCTTTTATAAGTGTTTTCTTCTCTTGCTAAAATTTTAATACTGTAAAAATTAAAATGAAAAAAATGGTCGAAATTCCAGAAGTGTTGTGACAAACCAGTGCCTAAATTTCCAATTACGCAATCCCTTCTATGTTCCGCGACTCTTGTTTTTAACCTCGTACCAGTTTCACCGATCTAAACTTTGTTACAACCAGTAGACTTTATCAAATATACCACTCCTGATAAATTTTCTGTCTTTTCCGAATCTTTTTTGTTAAAAACAAAATCATCCAAATTATGATCATTCTTGAAATAAACGTTAATATCAAACTTTTTTAATGAACTTCTTAGTCTCTCAGAAAGACCTTCGATATACGGAAAAGTAACCTTTAAATCTGTTTTTTTGTTGTATTTTTCTAACCATTTTTTATGTTTCTTACTTTTACTTGAGCTATTATAAATTTCGTTGATCCTTTCTTTTATAACACTTTCTATTAATGTAAGTGGATAGTTATTTTGTTGTAAAGTAATTTTAATATTATCTAAATTTTCTTTTCTAAAATTTACATCACTTAGTTTAATACATCTGTCTATTAATCCTTTAATCAAACCAATTTTTTCACTAAACAAGTGGTGAGAGTTATAATTTAAATATCTCCCAGACCATGTCTGTTTTTGAACCAATTTGTTATCAACTTAACTTCAGATGTTTTTATAATTTTTAAATCTAAATAGCTTAAACAATTATTAATTTCTGTTTCATAAGTGAACTGGATGGATTCTTCAATACTATTAAAAATGTTTACTAAATCTACAATTCTGTTTGCTGGAATAATCAAAAAAATATCGTTCACATATCTTTTATATAGGATCGGCTTAAAGTCTAATTTTTTTAACGCTCTCTTTTCAACATCTTCCAAAACTAGGTTAGATACAATAGGAGACAAACAAGATCCCATCGGGCATCCCGACGTTTCTTTATAAAATTCATCGTTAAATGAAAAAACCATGTTGTTAAAAACAGTTCTGGTGGCAACTAAAATCTCATTCTTAGATATTTTTGTTAAATTTCTATGTAAATTTAATTTTTCTTCTATGCATTCTAGAGCTAAATCCAAAGGAATATTGTGAAACATAGAAATGACGTCCAGCGAGACTAATGAGTGCGTTTTTGGTACTTTTATATTTCTCAAAATATCCTTTAAATTCCAACTATCTTTAACAATTGTGTTTATATTCTCAGAAACAGGTTTTAAAATATTGGATAAGTATTTTGATAAATTATACGTAGGAGATCCGATGGTGGAAACAATCAATCTCCAGTTTAAACCCGGTTTATGAATTTTTGGTAAAGCATATGCTTTTGCCACAACACTGCTGTGCGTTTTTAACCTGTAAGCCATTTGTATATCGGAGGTCTTTCTGAGAGACTAAGAAGTTCATTAAAAAAGTCTGATATTAACGTTTATTTCAAGAATGATCATAATTTGGATGATTTTGTTTTTAACAAAAAAGATTCGGAAAAGACAGAAAATTTATCAGGAGTGGTATATTTGATAAAGTGTACTGGTTGTAACAAAGTTTAGATCGGTGAAACTGGTAGGAGGTTAAAAACAAGAGTCGCGGAACATAGAAGGGATTGCGAAATTAGAAATTTAGGCACTGGTTTGTCACAACACTGCTGGAATTTTGACCATTTTTTTAATTTTAATTTTAACAGTATTGAAATTTTAGCAAGAGAAAAAAACACTTATAAAAGACGAATTATAGAATCAATTTTTATAAAAAAATTTAATAAAATATAAATAAATCTTCAAGGTGAAACAATGGATATAAATAAAATTTACCAATGTATTAAACATTAATTTGCTCTAATAACTTTTCTCTCTTTTCAAATTTCATGAGCTATGGCGCGGTTTCCTCACTCGTAATGTCAATGTAAACTTGATTTGTTCATCGTCGCTCTTGTAGTATTGTCCTTAATGTAGATTAGATATATATCTATTACTCGTTGACAGATGTATTTAACGATGATACTTGTTCCTTTCTCAAAACCAAAAATGTGATTGTTATGTCGAGTTGGAGCCTCGTGAAAATTTATTTTTTAGAGGTTTCAACAAAATAGAAAGAACAGTTTTATTATATTTATTATTTTATTCTCTAAACAAAAATGTGAACAATTATATTCTCTCATTGAAAGCGTCTAATGTTTTGACATTGTTTTTAAAATTTTCTTAATGTTTGACTCCACATACTAAGTACAGGTAATGACAAAAATGTATATTTATAAAGTTCATGAGTTTCGCAAACAATGAAAGAATACACAAAAAACTTATTGTAACAACATTTTTTTAGACAAGCAATTTTTCCTGAAGAAGGCCCGCATTTTTGTGCCGAAACGTCGATAAGGTTATTAATGAACGATGTTTAAAGAACTAGAATCGTTTTTATTTATTCTTTTTCTTTACTGATGGGACCGATAGACCGAAGAAAAACAATATGTTCCGCTATCAATAGTTCTGCGATTTTGTCACGGATTTATTCACTGTAGCCCGCTGTGTGTCGTATCGCGCTTCTGTCGACAATCTCAGGGTCTTCGGGCTTGCAATAAGTTGTCCTCGCTTCAAATAAACCTTCGCGCTTTTTCTAACCCAAATTCTATTTCAATCACCAGTGTGTACTCTTTGTGATTCCCTAGAACTATATCCAGTTGCTCTTTATTCTTAGCATGGATCTTAAGATTATCCATGTTAAATACATGAGTGACTATATGTTTTCGCTATCCCTGTTTGCCGTAGAAGTAACCTGGAGAATCGCGAAGTACGAGAGATAGTGGCAATAATGTGAGGCAAAAGAGGAGATGGCTCATTTTCTCGCCCTGAAAGATATCTCTCTGACGTTTGGCGTTGTTAGTTGCCCCACGATGTTTTCCAAATGAGATAGTAAATCTCGTTATCCAAAGCGGCATCAAACTCTCCATGCTACTCACGATGTATGGATGAACCTCTATGCATTCCAACAGGCAGATAATAAGTCTATGGGAGGTTGAATCAAAAGCTTTTCTGTAGTCAATCCAGGCCATCCATGGGTACCGCTGGTAGGATGTTGTGTCTTTGCAGACGTCTGTTGATGAGCAGGTTCTCTTGACATCCTACTACGCCTTTCTTTAATATGAAATTTTGTTTGATCTTTTTGTATATTTTCTTGGATATATACATATAGTTGAAAATTTATCATAAGGACAACCACGGGTTTTCACCGGGAGCGGGTTCCATACTACAAAATTTCACCTGCTCCCGATGGAATCGCGGTAAAATTTCAGGTTTAACCACGTCTCACGACCGCAAGATAGATGGTTACAGTCTGCGATAGTCTCAATTTTTTGTCTACTGGTGCCAAAAATTCTTTTCGTTTTTGACAATTGACTCTACTTCCCTATGAACGTTTGGGGGAGCGGTATTAGGGCTACTGCCGTAAGAGGGACAGAGATGATAATAAAGAAGTCTTAGTGCCGCATTGTGCCTTTGGATGTACGTCGATCCCACATGAGTTGGACAACTAGATAGTATCCGTCTCAGATGCTCGGGGTGTGCATGACATGCTTCGCAGCTATCACCGGGAATGTCTTAACTCAAAATGTGGCGACTAAAGTGGAAATGACACCGTCTTGACACGTGAAAATAAAACCCTCCATGCTCGACTCAATCCGGATAATTTAGGAAAAGCAATTGTTAGCTCATGCGGCATCTACATTGAGGTCGATGACCTGTTCACGGAAGTTTTTCTCCTGTGTTTTCTTGATCCGGGACTTCAGATGTGAGTACTCGAGATGAATGATGTTTGATGCATTTTGCTCATCCCTGATATTGAAGTCACGGCCAGGTGTTTCATCAGCCTTCTCTGCTGCGTTATACAGAAACGCTCCTTTGCCCACTTCTTTTTGTTTCCTGACCATGTTAGGAAGAGGGTCTCGTCCATTCGCGACCCAATATGAAAAGAGTATTACCGGTACGGCAAGCATGTTCGTTGCAGATACTTTGTTCCTCGCTGACAGTTGGGAAGACAAAATCCATCGAAAGAGACGTTTGTTTCTACATCGGAAAGTATCATTTGTAGATGTTACGTCGTATATGGGGCTCTGTGGCACGCCCAGGTATGTATAGGACTCTCCAGTGCCACGGTGTCGTACAGCGCTTTTTTGGACGAGCCTAGGGTCTTTGGGGACGCCAGTTAGATCTTGTTGCTCTTAGTTTTAAGCATAGATCTTGAGATCATCCATGTAAAATACATGAGTGACCTTATGCTTTCGATTTCCAGGTCTGCCACAGAAGTACCCGTCGGAATGGCGAAGTGTGAGAGATAGTTGCAATTATGTGACGCAAAATAGGAGAGAACTCATGGTGTCGCAATGAAAAATGCCTCTCTGAAAGGTGACGTTGTTAGTTGTCACACGCTGTTTTCCAGATGAGACAGTAAGTCTGGTTTTCCAAAGCAGCATCAATCTCTCTATGCACCTCCTGATGTGTAAAAGAACCTTTAAGCTTTATGATAGATAGATTATGAATCTATGGGAGATTGAATAGAAAACTTTCCGGTAATCAATCCAGGCCATCGATAGGTAGAGCTGGTAGGATACTGCATCTTTGCAGACACATCTATGGATGAGCAGGTCAGATTGTCCGAACAGACCTATCATTCCGGATAGCTATGAAGATCCTATACAGCGTGTTCAGACGAGTTATTTCCATCAACTACCAACATACACACACACACATATGTATATATGTATATATATATATATA